>JAPYYT010001634.1:0-69574 GCA_030522565.1 Ceratosolen corneri | reverse complement strand
CTCAGTGCACCAATGAGAATTAGGACCGATAGCGGGACCAATCGGAAAATCGGATAATTAGTTCCGGAAGAGTGGCGAAAAGTCGCAAGACGAACTGTGGGTGCAAAGTGATGCTTTCTATTGCGTCAATATTGTTTTAGAAGTCTTAGATTAACGTATAATCTTCGCGAAACAGTGGCAATCTCAAAGTAATGAAGATTGAAGATAGACGCCGCCGTGAATGGTTTCGAAGCCGACGCACTCCCTACTGCTGAATACTACCCTTTCAGCATCAACGTAGGTCTTGGAGATTTCAGCAATCTCAGCGAGAAACAAGAAGGAAGTCGTACCTCTTACGCGCATCCGCGCCGGTCTTTCGCACCGCAGGGTCAACTTACAATTAAACCTTGCACCTATTACCGAAGTTTGTTATATCTATCTACAATAGAAAGAGACCAGTCGCACCGCGGATTCTCAACTTACAATTGATTCTCCGTTCACGTGTCGAACTCGTTATCGCTTACCATTCACGGATCATTCGCGAGCGTTAACTATTACATCCATACTTATACACACACACCAATCATTAAATAACTAAATAACTGTAACGACCGTTGTATAAAATAATAGATAGTTTATAATTAAATAATCACAGCCAGCATACACACGTGTTTAAGAATTTAATCTATCCCATATTATCCACACTCCTCATCATCGAGGAGAACATATAGTCTACTAAGGAAACACCCCTATCAATAGGCCGTCGGAACAGGTAAAGCTGAGCCCACGAAAGCTAGGTAGAGGGTGCCTTTAAATATTAACACAATAATTTAAATATTAAATATTAATAAAACACAACTTTAAATATTTTATTCTAAATTTTGTAAATAGATATATTTTGAATTGTATGATGATTACAGATGAAGTATACTGTAAAAGAAAAATTGTATATAATATATTAGGCTATAAATCGAGTACGTCATTAGTTGTACAATCATGAAAAATACAATTTTAATATGAGAAAAATATAATAAAAAATAGAATGACAATGTTCACATATTTTATAAATATTCTACATAATTTTCACATATATTAAAATTTATTTTAAAATTATTTGCCCCTTGAAGGTTATATAGTAACTTTATTTTAGAAAATAATTAAACAAATATCCGATCAAATAATACTTAGAATTACATATACGTCCTAAAACTAGCAATATCTTAAAGAATTAATTCAAGATGATTATAACTATAAATGAAAAAGATCGATTGTTATTTTTGTATATCTTTACTAAAGTATTATTTCCTATCCTATTTTAAAATAAAATTTGCAGTAACATACTATTGATACAATTGTATGTACCAACTCCTAATAGATGGAAAATTAGGTCCGTAAAAGTGCATTTATTATTTTAGACATACAATGCGTGATAAAAATGGGTAAGACTAAATTTCGTTCGAGCGATTAATTACCATGAAATTCTTGCCATCCTCCACGGTAATGAGCTTGCAAGCTCGCAGACGGTATCTACCCCGACACCGGCTTTTCTTCCTTTTCTTATCCAGTGCCTTTTCTAAGCATACCCCCATCCTCTAAAAGTACTCTTAGCCTCCGGCTTCCTTAAGAGTTGCTCCTTTCGTTTTTTCTTGCCAGACAAGACGGCAAGTGCACGCGTTGTGGCACTCAAGTGTGAAAGAGAGAGGTAACTTTTGCCGGTTTTGCGAGACCGTAAGTGTGTAGTGTTGGCGACGAGCGTCGAGCGTTTAGTGAAGGATTTGGAGCGGGAAAAGCTGCTCGATGCATTTCGACTCCATTGTTTTTCTCGTCTTATTTTAATTTAACTGCATTTTTGAATTTCTGTTGCTACAGTATACTGATTAAATATACTTTTAGATATATATTTTCGAATTTTATTATATTGAAAATTACAATGTACTGTTTTCTTGTTTGGCTATTTCCTTAGTTCTTTAGATATTATGATGTAATATGTATACTTTCAATAATTTTTTAATTTTAAAACGAATCTTATTAATAAGATGTGATGTATATTTTACTTTTTGAAGAGAATTAAAAGTTTAGTTTGTCGAAGGAATTATATACAGCGTTATTTTTTAATGTTCAAAAATCTTTTGCTCACAAAAAAATTTTCATTTTATAAATTTCTGACTGCAAGAATAAGTTATGCTAAAATATATTAAATAATACGCAGATAATATAATATGAATATTTAAATGTCACGTGGAAACGAAATGAAATAAGTTTTATACAAAATATAATATCCTAATAGTAAATCTATATTCACAATTGTTAGACAATTTTTAAGAAAATAAATCTAAATAAAATAAAGACATTTGTGAAAATTTTAAAGATAATAAATATGAATATGAACATTTGTAATAGAGCTTAAAATATTTGCAAATTATATTTAATGGAACTGTATATTAAATAGGATTAAAATATGATAGAGTCCTGATACATAGAAAATATTTGAAAAATATTGTATTCCAGTGTTCTTATGTAAACAAATAGCGTCTAAACATTCACGTTAAAATTATATAAGTTATATTCGCCTATGCTAGTAAACGGATGATTTAATGTGTGAAGATGTCACCGCAGTATTCCCTTGAATAAAAATAAAATATCGACATAATCCATAAAACTTTGAGTACTTCGGTTACAAAAATGCGCTGTTTTGCATGCTAAGAGTAATCGTAAAATGTATTTATCACCTCTGACAATACATTGGCGCGCGAGAGTGTCACGAAGGTAACGAAAATCCTAATATTACTTTGCATCGGCTTGTTATAAATTACCGAGCTATGAAAGCTCGCCATCATCAGTCTGAAAAGCGTCTTGCACAACATTGTCGTGGAGTTACAGGGCTCTCGGAAGCCATCGTGCTCCATAAATATCGCTAATAATGCATCTGTCTGCGAACTCATGCACCTCGCATATAATATCCTATATAAATATAGTTGAGGGGCGGGAATGAATTGTCCCCTGCTACGTATGCGAGCAACCAAAGATTTTAACGGAGGAACAAAACGGGCCGAGCTCTTTTTCGCTGTTCAAGTTATGATTGAAGCGATGAATTGAGAGAAACCATGTCTGTACGTATGTTAGAGCATAAGAAAGGGAGAGGGAGAGGAAGGGAATGATGTGTTTACGTATTGCATGAATTTGTGCGTAGGAATGCGAGCTTTACATCACCACTGTGTTATTTCATTGCTGCTTCTACCTCCAACCAATGAATTTTATTCGCGTCTAACTCTTGTCAAGCCGTTTGAAAGTATACGAATAAGCATGTTTTTGCATAATACATATCACTTAGTATTATGGATTTTGATTATTTTATCAATGTAGTTTATTTAAAAGAGTTTTTCATTTGAGCTCTTGATACATCAGCAGCAGACTCAAAAACATAAAACTCGCTTAAATTGACTGTAGTACTAAGAGTTGCATGTGCAATCACACACACGCGGGGGCGCGCACATACGCACACACGTACAATGTAACCATTAATATATATATATATATATATATTGTAATCGATTTTTATTTTTGCAAAAAAACGTAATATTTGAATTGTATTGCTATTTGAATTTAACGTGGAATGAAAATATTCTTATACCTTTGTAATGAATGTTAGCATAAGAACTAATGTAATTTATGATCGAGTTAATCATATTAATGATTTTTTAAAACTAATTCCTCTATATACTCTTTCTTATAAAAACAAAAAAAAACACAATATTTATTTATTCATCATAAATTAGCTTTATACCGACAATAAAATGTATTGAAACTAAATCCAATAATATATTTATTTATGTTAAAGAATAAACACGTGAAAACTACTTATGACTCTTATATATGACAATGCGTTATATGTAAATGTTTGTAAGGATTTATTTTTTTTAAATATATTCATTACTTTTTTATGATTCTTTTATAATAGTACATCCAACATATTTTTGTCTAATTATCCAAAAATAAACAATATTATTTTATAAGTGTTTTAAAAATTGTTCAACCAAAGGTCAATTAAATATTCAATTTGATGAAATATCTTGCATTATAATAACAATTAAAAAATAAAAGCTGAAATATAAATTATTTTAAAAATTTTTCCCTTCTTCTTTTATTAAATTTCTAATAAAGTATGAAAATTTTTTAATATAAGCATTTGATAATTTGTTTTTCACTTTTCTTCCAAAAAATTTTGAATAAGAAATAAAAGTTTATTTAAATATTCAGCAATAACAAAATGAAAATATTGTATTTTACTATCAAGTACATTCACTGATAATGTGTGATATTTTATTCATTAATTTTAGTATATTTTATAGACCATGATATTTATTATTAATTATTTTCCATTTGATATTCAATGTTTAAACGTAACTCTTGTTTTAGCGTATAAATGAATGAACATATTCATTAATTTTCTGTTATATGATATACATAGAAATACTAACTTTATATTATCATTTATTCAAGATAGTTTATTACATGTTCTTTGCTGCAAAGTTTATTTTATCATTATAAATATTTTTAAGGATGCTAAATTTAACATACACCTATCTACATAAATTTCTAAAATGAATAATTATCGCAGATAAATTAATGGTTAAAATAGCGACTGGTTGAAATGGAAATAAAATTATATATACTTATTAAAAGCTCTAATATGATTGAGAATAAAATAAAAGTCATAGTTTCTTTTTTTTGTACTCGTTAGAAATGACTTACGATGAATGATTTATCACTATTTTAGATTTAGAGGATCAACCTTCTTATGTGTCTCATACTCTCAAGGCATTCCCTTTATTCATAGAAGATAGTAAATGCAAAAGAAAAATATGTAACAAGTATACGCAATTATTTGGAACTCGCGTTGCTAGCCGCAAAAGAAGTTTGCACTTGATTCTTGGATTGATTTCATATGCCGCACTTTGGGATGATTTCTCACTCTTCATCTAGCCTTATCTTCTATTTCCAACTAACATCGTCTCTGTTTATCGCGCTCACGTAATATTCATCATACCCTCTAGTGAATGCGATAAATTGGATACTTACATATCTATTATTTTCGTTTGTAATAGCACTTTTGAATTAAACTGCGAATTCATCTGTTAAATTATCTTTAACTTATTATTAGCAATAAAATTGTAAAACAAAATTAAAAAAATTTATAAAAATAATTAAAAATATGCACTATATAGACTAATTAGAAATACTAGATTAACTAGATTTTAATTATGGTGTCAATTAATCACTAAAGTTTCAGTTTTAATGAGTTTAAAAGTCGTGATCAAATTTTATTCAAATGTTTTTTAATACCCTAACTTAGTAATAATTTTAATCATTAATAGATAATATATTGATTAAATTTAACAAAAAATAGATGGTTTTATTGGATGATTAATTTATAATTAGTGTAAAAAGTTATTGTTTTATTCATAAAGAAGAACTAGTCATATTTATTTTTGGTTACAAAAACTTTTAAGTAATTTCAACATAGTTTTTATTATTTAATAGCATAATTGAAATAATCTATCTATTTAGTATAGTAACATTAATAACTAATTTATTATTATAAAAATTTAGTTTTAGTATATATTTTTAATAATGATAATCTTAAGATTTATATTCTTTATGTAAATAGAATATAAATATCTCAAACGTTTAGAAATGATTATTGTAAGAAGCACATATGGTCATCGAATAATATAAAGTTATTAAAATATTTTAAAAATTAAAGTGTTAAAGTAGTTTTCCTAATTTATTATTTTTCTAATTAACACAATTTTTACATTTTATTTTTAACCTTCATTACATTTTTCTATAGTTATAAAAAATATAATTTGACTACTTTTCTAAACATATATATAGATGCCTTTTTCTAAATATGTTTGTAAATAATTTTGTCAAAGATTCTAAACTTTCACGACATTCTTAAAAAATATTTAATAAGTGCACGAGTAAAAAAAACTATTATAAAAAATATATATAATGTATAAGTATGTATGAAAATATATATTTGATTTTTTTTCAATATTTATAAAGTATATATCGATATATAGTAGTAAATTATATACGAAATATATATCAATATCTAAATATTTTATACAAACGAGTTATTACTCATTATAATATATGAACAATTTACTTTATATAATTTTAAAATCATATCTGATTATTTTAAAACTTATTAAATAGAATTTAATATCACTTTCTACAGGCTATTTAAAAAAATAACCCAAATTAAATGAAACGTTTATAATATACTGAAAGAGTCTTTTAAATCAATTATTTGTGAACATCATTTCTGGGCACTGTATATTATCATTTACTTTAAATTTCCATTTGTGCAATAAAAATATTACGTCTCCCTTTTTTTATAGTATCTAGTCCATCGCTATTTGTGTGTCCATATTTTATTATATATAGTATTATTATATATATCCATATAGTATTATAATTCAAAATACAATAAAAAAAATTATAAGAAAAGCTTTTCCCATTTAAATTGCATTCACAGAAGATGCAAATTTCGTCACTTAAAACTAGAAGTAGAAAGAGGATTGGATCTAGTCAGACGTACATTTTTATTTTTAAACTCGGTAAATAAAGAGAGGCGTAGATGCCGGGCACTACTTTTTTAGAAGCATATAAAGAATTAAACTACTCATACTGTTTTGCTCTAATAATACTAAGCTTACTTTCATTTACATGTACCTTCCATTTTTATCGAACAATGATGTAAACTTATTCAGATTTGTATTTCCAACAGTATAGTTCAATCAGATTTTCATGAATTTATAAAATGAAATGTAAAATTTTTTGTAGATATTATCATAAACAATTATTTTAACCAATAATTTTTTTTTGTTTAGAAGAGAAAAAATACTTTCATTATATATTTACATTGTTAGAAAAAAAAAAATTAAAAATTCAATTATTAATTATAATATTCAAATGAAGATTAAAAAAGGAATAATAATTTCTCAAATTTATATGAATTTAATTATATTATGTTTAAGAAAATAATATATAATATTATCACGTAAAAAATGTTGAAAAATTTTTATGGAACTAAATAGACATTATTTCTTTAAATTTTCCATCATTTTATTAAAAAATAATTAAATTATAAATAAAATAGCAAGATAATTATTTTATATTATTTATGTGATCCAATATTCCTTATTCTTTTAATTGCATTTCTGTTGTGTAAAAGATTGATCATTATTTATTCAATTCATAATATGTAAATATTTGTATGCTATAAAATCATAATTTTAAATGAGATACAGCTTTTTAAAAATCCCTTTTATAATAGAAGTCAATATATACATTTTTATTATTAAACTGAAATATTCAGATATTTAATTACGCCCAAAGAAATACTGTCGCTGAATTCAGTCTGAGATGCAGGTTCTAAATGTATTATCAAAGGCATAAATTATAAGATCAAAGAGAGTTAGTTTAAAGCGAAAAATAAAAAGATAAAAAGTAACGCTGAACTTTTATCGTAAAGTAGAAGCGAAGTCTAGCGGAAGGTGGATGAAATTAATTGGTTCGCCATCTACTCATGGCAAAGTCGTCCCGTCGCCCTCCTGTGAGTACAACGGAAGTAACTGCGCTTCTTATGAATAGGAGATATAGGAAATAGATACAGATATAGGAAAAGTAACCCGCTGTGAGCGCGTCTACGCATCCTCGGATAAAACGTAAAGCGCGGCGAGACGAAAAGGAGTGGTTGGCCACCCCTGGCCTGGATACCGCGCCGTGTTGTTCACCTCCACGTGAAAGTACTAATGCGCCGCAACGACGAACGAGGAATGACGTCTAGGCGAGTGCAGGCGGCGAGCGCAGGCGCAAGTAGCCGCGATTCCAGTAGACAGTTGCAACTTATGTTTGCATGTGTTTTGTTCTCTTTACATGCGTCTTTATGGGACAGAGATAGAGATAGATAGATGTATAAAGATAGAGATAGATAGATATATAGAGATGGAGATATAGATAGATATGGATTGATATATAGAGATAGAAATAGATATAGATAGATAGAGGGAGGGGAAAAGCGCATGTGTGTGTATACACGTGCGTGCGTCAATATGCAAATGCATATGCGCGCATGTGAGCCTTTTCCTTTTTTTTATCTCTGGTTATCTCATAAATAAACGCTCTCATGAATTTCATCATACCAAGAAGCAATAATTCTGGAAGCAAAGAATATAAGAGCTTCGGTTATCAAAAATACTGAAGGAAAAGTAGAAAAAGGTGAAAAGTAAATTTGATATTCTTTGAAAATAAATAGCTTGAGAGTTTTGTATGAGAAAGAAATAGAAATAAAATATTTTTTACATTGTAGAAAAAACTTGACAGTAAATTATGTCATACTCAATATATGTATATAACAATTCAAAAAAAAGATAAAAAGGTAAAGATGTATAGTTTAAGTAGTAGTAAAGAAAAGTAAAACAAAATTAAAAAAATTAATAAAAAATAATAATAAAAAAAATAAATTATAAAAATAAAAAATAAAAAAAAATATAATAATAAAAAAAATAAAATGTAAAATTGAAAAATAAAAAAAATATAATAAAAAAATATAAAAATAAAAAATAAAAAAAATATAATAAAAAAATTAATTTATTAAATAAAAAGAAATATTATATACTACATAAATGTTTCTATGTATCCTTGTTACTTTATATAAAAACAGCTAAGAGATAACATTTTTAGGAATGTTCGGTTAATGTGTACATATATCTATTTATTTGAATGAAAAATAAATTTTCTTCATTCAAAATTTAACCGATTTATTTACATACAATTTTATTAAAGAAAGATTTATTAAAAAATTTAGCTTAAATTATTTTTTATAAATAAAAATAGTAATACAGGACAAATGTTCATATTTAATTGAATATACATCGTGATTATTATGTCAAAGCGTATCAAGAATATTATATATTTTATTAATGTATTATTAAAAAGTGTGAGATGACATAAACAAAAAGTCACATATAATTAATGGGCTTATAATTCATGTAATTGAAAGCATATATAGCTGTATTACATAAAAATAAGACCATATATTTTCAAGAGGATATGAAATATGAATCTTAAAATTATATGATCTATAATAGCAATCTTAATTTAATAATTGTTTCTTATTGAAAAAAAGAATTGATGAATATAAATATTTTTTATGTTTTACATTCTAAAAATATATATTATTGTAATTATTAATAATTAATAGTCTCTACAAATTCTAAAAAATATGTCAATAATATTGTTAAAACATATTCAAGCGCATTTAATAAATCTTCGTTAATTATTAATTTTTCGTTATACACAGTAAATAAAACATTGAACTTTACTCGTATAAAAGTATTGGCCTTTTTATAATTGAAAATATTTCGACAATTTGACTAATATGTTAATTGGCGTGGTAATAACCGATATTATATTATTATTTGATGTGAAGATTTCAAATTATAAAAAACTTTTCTAAATACTATTGGGCTATTTCGAAAATATTTTTTATTAAAATAATTTTAATTTTTTTAGCATTTTTATAGTAAACTGTTCAGTTATAAGAAATTATTTTAAACCTCAAATGTTTTAAAAGGATTATTTATATTATTTCATCTAGATTGTCGAGGAAATAAAAAATTTACATATAAATTTACATTTAACAAGTTTATCTTCTGTAATACATGGGTACTTTTTTTGAGTTGAAATTTGGAATTGCGTTTATATATACATAATAAGAAAACATTTTTTTCTTGAAAATAATAATAACATAACTCTATGATAGCGTATAAAATCAAATACGTTTTATAATAAAATAGTATGTATAACTATTGCTAAAAGAAAATATTTTTTGGTATAAAAGATATATTATGAATAATTTGTAAATCGATATTTAAAGTCTTACGAAAGACATTTTATAAAATAATATGTTACTAGTGTATGAGGTTTACCGATTTCTTATCCAAAAAACTCTACATCATTCTCCATTCTATCTGGATGTCCAATTAGTAAGATAACCTTGACGAATCATCCACCGTAAAGATCCTCGATCCATTTGCCGATGACGTTATATTTTATTTCGTATCGTACATCTATAATTCCTGAACTAACATCATCATCGATTTCTGACGTAATTCATATCTGGCTTCAGCAATGGAAGTAAAATATATCGAAAGTCATTCAACTATTTATTATAAAATCATTCAATCAACTTAATTTAATCAACATGAATTTAGAATGAAGTTATTGCATTTCTTGGATTGTGTATCAAGTGCTAAGTGCCTAGTTGAATAGATTATTATTATTAATTAAGTTATTTATATCGTTAAGGTTATTTGTTTTTTTTCAGTTTTAATTGTATTTATATCACCAAGAATGTAGTTAGAATATTGAAAAGCTCAAGAAGCAAAGATATTATTTTATAAATTGGTCATCATTTTCAATATTATTTCTAATGTTTGAATGCAATGGAATAACTTCATAATCTAATTAAATTCCCATAATCATCATCACTAAAATTATTAAATTAGGATTAAGGCTTATTTTTCCTTACATATTATTCCTCTTTTCACATATATTCTTTTTCGTTATATTTTTTTCATTATATTTATAGATACCACTTTCTTTAACACATTGTATATTTCTGCAGTACTCACTTGCAATTATTTTCACTTGACATTCCTTCAGCTTTAATGCAATTTACAAAAATTTGTCCGAAATTATGTATTTCAATTTAGAATATAATAATTAAATATACCTTTTCCAACAATATATTACATTGATATTTGAAAGAAAGTATCGATCGTTCTTGCCACACTGCATTCTGATGACAGAATCCAAAATTTTTTCAGAAAGACATTGCATATGAAATTTACAGTTCAATAAAACGAGACTCCATTATTCAACTAATGTACTATAAAACAGACACGAAGGTTGTCTTATTAACAATCACTCAGGAAGTTTCTCGTAAGTTTAATGAAATTAATTAAGCTCAATATAAGAAGAGCAGGTCCGCTTTAAAAGCTCAAATCGAACTTCTTATGTAGGTCGTTTTCCATTTTAATTTATCCAATGATTCGGCTTGACAAAGTTCGCCAAGTAAAAAGTTATAAGCTTGGAAACTCCATAAGCAAAAGACAATGACTCTTCCTCAAGAGAATATTTGGGAAAAGAGGAGTCGGCATTCCTCTTCGATTTTCCGAGCAAGGAAGTCCCGATTGTTGGTAGGGGTAGGGACAAAGAGCGGCTGGTTGGCTGGGAATAATGGTTGGAGCACCATCAAAGGAGCTCGGTGGTATAAAGAAGCGGCAGCGTCGGCTATAACAACAGCACTAACAGCAGCAACAGTAGCAGCATCAGCAGCAGCAACGTTGCGGATGTACCGTTAGGGCAACAGCGCAGCCCATCGGTTAGTGTGGCAGTGTGTTAACCGTCTTTGGTTGCGCCTCGAGTTCATGTCGAATGGACGGTTGTGGTCCGCGTCAGCGACGGTTGCGATGGGGACGGGTTGGAGCGACGACTCGAGGAGGAGGAGACCATCTTGTCCAAGCAGGGGAGGAAAGCCCGAGGGCGTTATTAGCACTCCAAGCTTAAGGACGTTCTCAAGCGTGTCGCCCGTGAGCGTTCAACCAAATGACCACCGCGGTCTTGCCTATTGGCTGATAAGGAGACGTGGCTCGGAGGTATTGCATTTTTTGTAATTACCATACCGTAAAATGCAATCAGGCGAATCTTAAGGGGTTTGGATGTGAAGCGTAACTGCCCGGGCCATTCGACACTCATCGATATTTATGTTTATGAGTGAACTATTTATGTACTGTGCATTAAAGTATAGCTGTTTGATAATCTTTATAAAGATATTTTAAATAACAAAGACAAAAAAAAACTCAAACAAATTTCCAGTATTAATATATAATGAATTCAGAATTTCTCAGATTTTTAAAGCAAAGATTTAAAATTTCAAATTAATACCATTAAATATGTAACATTCTTAGATGATATAAATGCAATTTTTTAATAATACCTTTACAAAGAGTACAAAAGCAGTTGAATCGTGCATGAATAACGTTTATGTTATTTATTATAATAGTTATAAAATTCAATAACATGCTTTATATTTTTTTTTCGAAATTTTTTTTTTTTGATATCATATGATATGATATTTCTATTATAAC
Source organism: Ceratosolen corneri (assembly GCA_030522565.1). Taxonomy (NCBI): domain Eukaryota; kingdom Metazoa; phylum Arthropoda; class Insecta; order Hymenoptera; family Agaonidae; genus Ceratosolen; species Ceratosolen corneri. Next base: position 57,371 of record JAPYYT010001634.1, on the reverse strand, counting down.
AGTAGTTTGATATGATAACTGTTTTGTTAAAAAAAATGGTTATTATGCACTAATGCAGGATAAGAAATAATAATAGTGAAAATAATCAACTATAATTAATAATATAACTATATAACTATATATAAAGAGAAATATATTAATTCATTTTTTATATTTTTTAAACCGTATATAAGTAATGTTGAATAAAAGTGGATTATTAAATACGTACATTACAATAGGCAATTTAAGCAAAAATTATTGTCAAAAAGTTTTATCTTCTTATTAATACATTATATTATAATTCCTCATATGATAAAAATGAGATTTCGTATATTTATAAGTAATAAATTTTTTAAAATAAATTCTATTAATTTTCACAATAAAGAACTTTTTATCAGTTTGTCAGTAAATTAATATCTATTAACAATAATTATTGAACGATGCATTTTTAATTTTTGTTTTTTAAAAGACTATATTTAATGTAACTTTGTATGCTTCACATAAGTTAAACTATTCTTTTTTATTTTTAATAGCTTATTTTAAATAGTTTAGTTTTTTTAAAAAGGATTAATATACTGTTAAAATTCTACTATAAAATTTCGAATTGAAAATTATTACATAGGCCATTTAATCAACGTCATAAAGCGATCCATTCAATTCATAATTCACTTTTTATTCGTCTAATTTAAAAAAAGCGGGAACACACGAGTAAAAACACTTTGTTTGAGAAAATGTAAAACTGTATCTTTTCGAAGATGATTTAGCAATAGTTCTTCGTTGTATAGATATATGGATTTTATCTTTTAGAAATGCATTATGCTTTAAATCTCTTCGCTTTACTGGCGAGAATTACGAATTACAGAACAACCAAATATTATGGGAGTATAACTTTTATATATATGTAATTAATATAATATAATGGCAATGAATACATGAGTACCACCATGAAATAACAAGCTTCTATTTTACTTTTTCTCATTTAATGATGACGTTTTTATAGATAGCGATTACATCTTGTATACACTTGTATTATTGTATATAAATAACATTTTCTGCCCACTTTATTAGCATACGTTTTCTTCTAATAGCTAATTGTCATTAGTATTTATATCAGACTTACAAGACCTATTAACTCTACAAAACAAAAAAAGTGCAAATAAATATAAAAAAGGAAAACAAATTTCTTAAATGAATGTTCCGAAGAAGAGGAGGAATAAAAAAGTGGAAGTAAATTTTGTGAAGGCAGTAAAAGATTATGGAATAATAAATATGTTCAGCATCGGTCACATAACGTACACTAATTTTTCGGTCTATTCAACTCTTACGCGTACGTAGTAGAGTACAGCATCAGCAACTAATCAATCCAGATTTTCATCTCCCGTCACGCCACGGTTTGCGTGCAATTATCTTTGACGTTGACACGCTTGGGTCGTCGCGATTGACACCGTGACATGGCAATGTCCCACACTTCGAGGCGGGAGATGGAGCGCCTTGTGCTACGGCATCGAGAAGAGGAAAAGAAGAAGATGAAGAAGGACGAGGTTGACTAGGGGGAGGATAGAGGGAGAAGGGAGGAGGTATAGGGGGGGCTATGTTAAAAGACAATTAATCTGAATGACGCTTGCACAGCATAGACTCGCACTGCGGCCCAATTTCGCGTCGACATTACTCATCGACAAGCCAAAAGCCATGTGCCGCCACGTACGCGTCGCGACGCTCTCAAAACGAGCGATGGCGAAGAATCGGGAAATCACTGTGGCTGCCGATTAGAAAATTTTATGATCCCGAATTGCCGCACTATTGATTCGTTAATGGTACTTTATCACCACAATTGTAATGTTTTATTGCGCTAATGTCTTGATTATGTGGATGCTCAATGAAGTTGTAAGGATTGAAGACTATGGACCACAGGTTCATTTATATTTATGTGGCGCTTGTTACGAAAAATGAGTTTCATGTTTTTGGTAAGGAATTAGTTGATGTGTTTTACGATATACATTGATTATTCGTATTATTACTGTGCCTTAGAAATCTCTTTAAGGGTTGAGCAAAGTTATTTCTCATAAATTTCTCGTTGTTTTATATTACGATTCATTATATTGACAGGAGTTTATCTTTGAAAATTTGCTGGATGTATTAATGTTCATTTACTAGCTTCCTTTGAATTGAATTCCATTTTCTAATCTCTTATTTTCATTAAACTCTATGTTCTTGCTTTACTTAAAAGAAATTTCAATATCATAATTCTTAAACAGTTCAGTATATAATTCCTGCGTATTGCTTCGAATACAAAAATCCAAGGTATGGATGTACTAATAGCCTAGTATTAAATATTAAATAGTAGATTTTTATTAAATAGTAGATTGGCCATAGCTGCATGTGCAGTCGAAGCTCATCTCTATTATATAGGGAATTCAAAAATCCAACAAGAGTCTATGGCTGATAATTTAATCGCGTTCTCAAATTGATTCGTAGAAAGAATACAAGCAGAACATATATAATTTCTGTAAGACTCGGCTTCCCATAACTTAACCACTCTAGGCTTAACCACGTACGGCGAACTCACAAGTTGACACATCTTATCGTGGCATAACAGGCGTTTCCGATGAAGGCGTTAGTGACGAGAGACTCTCGTATGCAACTTTAAATTTCTATAAATCACTGTTAAGAGAAACAAGATAAAATAAAACTTCCTATGCTTGTTCTTAGAAGGGTATAAAACGAGTAGATTGGTCGAGTGCAAGCAAGCCTCCGAATTATAATACGTAAATCTGAATGTTACTGTGGATATTATTCCATAATGTTTGGCGCTTATCGACAAATCATCGAACTATCAAATTGATTACGTCATTTATTGTAAATACAATTTTATGATCGACATGTTGAATTGATTTAACAAGTTATGCCTTTTTACAGACTTAATATATGAAATCTTTTATGTATCTGTTCACATTACTTTTAATTTGTAAGTTACTAAGCACGTTGTTTTAATAAGCCGAGCATATTTTTGATAATTTAATTACTTTTCATTTAATTAATGATTAATTATGAAATTTGATTTAACAAGATAAGCATTTATTTTAATATAAATATACTAAATGGATTATTAAATATATTTGACCAAGGTTTATAATTATTGTAATAGCATTTCTCCTTGTGAGTTTGGACTGCATGAGTATGGAATTGGGTGTGGTTGGATGCGTGGGTGTACCTGCTTGCATTCATGGATCTGAACGCAAGGGATGTATACGTGTATTCGGAGGGGATCAAAGCCTCGTTTTATATACAATAAAGGGACAGTTAGATTATATTCCGAAATGTATCAAAATAAACGTGTACGAATATCCCTAACGCGAGGATTTATTATACTGATTCGATGTACGTAAATAATATTATTTTTAATTAACAGTCCTGCGATTACCCTTTTATCTATCTTGTATTATACGGTATGTGAATTTAGGTTTATTTTTAGATAGTGATAATTGATTTTATTAGTTTAACCTTAAAATGAGCATAATTTTAGAGTAACAGGTAAAGACTATTTAAATGAAGTATTTTATTTGGTTCAAAATTGCGATTATGTGAAAGTTGAACGTGTATAAATATCATCTTGGTTTTGTGTAATTTCCAACGTAATTATGTAATATAATATAAGAAATATTATAATATAATATAATAAATTGACATAGTTTCTGTATTATATATACAATAAAGTAATTATATAAATATTAAACATGATTTCTACAGCTGTATAATTAGAAACTGGAGAGTACTATTTCTCAATTACTAAATAATTACTAAATACTAAAATAAATGTTTGTATATAATAATAAAAACATATATAAAAATCCATTTAATTTATAATTATAATAATAACATTCAAAATTTTATTAGAAAAAAATAAATACTGTATTTGAAAATTTACTGAAACTATTACGAAACATGACTATTCTTACAAAAATTTCGCCGAATAGTTAATCATCGAAATAGTGAAAATTATTTCATGGTGTAAATAAATTTATTTATATTCGCACAGTATTAATTAAAATAATCGACAGAAAACTAAAAATCATACATCATAAAGTAAAAATTATTATTTGAAAATTATATTCAATAATTTTGAAATATAAAATAAATTTAAAATTTAAGATAAATGTGGCGCTGAAAAGGTATTGACAAGGGATATTAGATGCAGGTGTATAGATTCAGTTTTAGTCGGCCTACCCAATTTTTTCCTTGCATACTATATTAACAAATTTTGAATAATTTACTTTTATAAAGACAAACGTATAACAAAGACTTGTACAGTATAATACATACAACATATTATATGATTATTACTCTCTTAGAAATTTTTGTGTGCTCTTATAGAAATTTTTTTTTTAATCGTCCGTCACTTTTGCTTTTTCTTAATTTCTTTGAAAATCATGTATTATTTAAGTTTTTTATGATATTGTGTTATACAATATTATTTTTACTACGAAATTTTATAATGAAATATTTCAAATATTGCTGAATATAGAGAATATTTTATTATTTATTGGGCTCAACATTATTACTAATAAATTATTTCAATCAGATAGATTAGTGTTTAAAAAGTTATATGTACCAAAATATTTTAAATAAATAAATATTTTTTTATGAAATAAATTTTTGCTTTTTTTTTTTATTCATTTATTTTTAACATCATTTAGGTCAATTAGGTATTATTAGGTATTATTTATTAATCATTTAGGTATTATTTTAAATTTAGTATCATCTGATTCACTATTATAATCGTTATTAGATTTATCTTTAGTATATTATTAAAAATATTATTTTCTAAGTCATTTCTTTTCATTTACTAAGCATAAGTCTAAATGTGGATTTCCTCGAATAAAAAAAAGATAAAATATGTAATATAACATTTTACTTTGTAATTAAACTTTGCAAATAAAAAATTTTAAACAAATTTTTAAAAATGAAGCTCTATGTATATATTTATTATGTATACTTATATAAAGATTCTTTTACACTACATTTTGTTATTACTGATGCTTATATTTATTGGTTACAAACTAAAGTTATATTTTACACTATTATTATAAATCAAAAATATTGTCGTAACCTATTTACTAAGTAAAAAATTAATGATTAGATAATTTTCATAGATACGAAAAAATACATATTCAAACTGTTTTTAAAGTAATGGCTTAGATTAAAGTAGACGACAGTTACAGAAAGTAATTTGGATAAATAGAATTTCATACATGCATTCGTTGAATACGTATAGATGCATATTTTTCAAGTTGAATGACTTGTATTTCCTGTTAGTAATAAAAACTGTAAATGTTTTGCTAAAAATACTGATGTTACTGTAGATAAGTGAAAATGTGTCTTTTATGAATATAATATTCAAATAATATATAGATTACATTTTTAAGTGGTATAATACACAAAAACATATCTGTGTATGTATAATTTGGGCTTTAATTTTCAGTATTTATTTAATATACACATTATTAATAACAATGTAAAATATTTAACTATAAATAAATCATATTCATAATTTAAATACAAATCATGATAAAATAAGAAAAAAATTTTTAAAATAAATATTTAGTAAAAAATGTTGTTGAAAATATGTAAAAAAAATGTTTACAGCGCTTAAAAAAAAAACCTTTAAATTTTTTTAAATTACTTTTGCATATTAAATAAAATATTAATTAATCTTCCAATGATTTAAAATAGAAAAATTGCTTATTTTTTAAGAATTTATATATATATATACGTGGGAATATGTGTGTATACATAACCAGCTATAATTTGTGTTATAAGGCTGTTAAAAAGAAATCAGATAATATTATTAAAATTGTGGAATTTTTTTTCGATTTAGAATGATAAATATTTATAATTTAATATATATTTTTTAACATTGAATAATGTAAAAAAAAATTATTAATATTTAGAGTCAAGAATTGTTTTAATTTTGATCTTTCTTACGTTGTAACTGTAAATTTTTTAAATTTTTCATAAAGAAGTATTTTTTTTATAAATATTGAGATATGAACGATTACGACATTTTATAGGTATAATATAAAATGATAATATTATTATTTTCAACGCAAATATAAAGTTAAAAAAGACTATATTTGAAATGTTATTTAATTTTTAATAAAAAAATTAATTTTAATAGTCGATGATTTTGTCAGGTTCAGTTAATGATAGTTATATGGTCATTAGCAGTTAATGGAAACTAATTATAAGCTGTGAGGCAAAATTAAGTAAATCAGAAATCATTGGTCTGGCTCTGTGTAATAATCGTAATACAAAGAAGAGTAATCAGGAAAATAAACCTTCGCCCAAGGTTGTGTATCTACTAAGCGATTGATTTACTCGCTCTTAAAACAAATGGAAGAGTTGGAAATGATAGTGGAGACTAAAGGAAAGATTGTATAGGAATATGAAATGGAAAAAAAGAAAGAGAGAGAGACAGAGAGATGGAGTACAAAAGGAAGTGGGAAGGTTAAAAATTACTTTGGTGAAAATTTTTAGAGTACTTTCAAAGCTGTGTGGTTCACTGGGTATTCTAATACAATATGTAGAATTTCCATAAAAATTACTGATCTAGTATTAATATATGCCCTATAAAATAAATAAACAACTATTAATTCTATATTTCTCCTTACATTTTTATATATAATAGATCTTTTTGCTATAGTAAGACTATATATAATAGGATAAATAGTAATCAATAAATCTAAGAAATAAGTATAATAAACTCAAGATTTTATAAAAGAGTCCATAGTTTTAATTCTCTATGCAACAATAACTTTTATATACACGTAGAAAGATATATTAATATTAAGAAAATCATAAGTTTTCAGATTTCTGAACGGAATAATTGACAATAATGTAATTTTCCTATTTCGTAAACTTATGATATATCATATAATATATATTGCATGTTTACATCAGTATATTAATAGTATTACATGCTACGATAATATGCAGCGTATGCAATCAACTTATTTCACAGAATTTTAGGAAAATTTAGTGAAATATATTATTTTACTATACATACGATTATCTTCTTTTGATGGGCAATAGATTGTTATAGAATGTAGCGAACGTATGAAGAAGCGTGTTTTAGCTCACGTAAGACTATAATCGGTGAAGAATCTCAATTGTATTAGTTGTTATAATTATTATATCAACTGATTCTAATTTTCTTGTTATATAATGAAAAGTTATTTTAAAAAGTATATCATTTACTCTTCATATGTAATTACCAAATTTAGATATTTTTGGCTTGATTGAGCAACTTTCACAAACCATTAAAAAATCCTTGGCTTAAACAAATCTTCTTTTGTTACTGTCTCGTAACAAATTTTTTTAATATTATTATTAAAGTTACACTATAAAATAAAAGATAAAATATAAAAGGAATATAAAAAAATTAAATACAAATATGATATAAATATAAAAAATATATAAAGAAATTATTCTTATCTTTAAAAAGTTTTTTATTATACAAATTTTCATTTAGAGAATATTTATTAAAAATTTTAAAAATTAATTTTTAAACATAAATTTTTAATGACAAAATTCTATTTATTATTTAGTTAACTAGTCATTTAATAAATAAAAATCATTCGAATCATGATGAAATAAAAGCATGCATTATCCTAAGAATTCTCTTTGTCTATATTCAAGTTCAAAATTTCAAGTTACCTAAAGTATGGCAGCTAAATGAAAGTCCATATATTGTGATGTTGCTGGGAAGGAAGTAAGGTTTCGTCATTTTATGAATTTTAGAGAAAATTTGATAAAACGATCGCTATATACTCCTTATATTAGTTCCCAAGTCTTAATTATTACTGAATGACGAATATTGAACATTCGTCTAGACTATGCAATTGAGATTCTTTCTCGGCGGTTGCTATTTTATTTAAATTATGCGCTTTTCTCACTAAAAAATTTGTATTTGTTTCTCTATAAATTTTCAAGAGCTTAATGTTGAAAAAATTTATATTCATGCACTATAATTTAGTCAATATTTGATTTAGCACTAAACAGATATGGTTATAACGAAGCTATTTTATTAAATATAAAAATGGAAGATCAGTAATTTGAAGGGTTTATCCAGTGATATTCAATTTTTTTTATTTCTTTTCATCTTCTTTATTATAAATATTGATGATCTTTCTGTTGTAAATATCTTTTTTTGTATTTCTTTCTCTTACTTTTACGTTCTTCGAATGTAAAGTAGAAGAGGCACGTTTATAAATTAAAATTTTAATTTTTTGAAAGAATGTTATGATCCTTCAAAATGTTGATGATAGCAATAAACGAGTTAACGCAAATGAAACAAATAAAGCAGGAAGAGTGAGCGAGAAACGATTACAGGTAAATGCGGTAAAGTAGCCTGACAATTTTTGTCTTTCTTTTACTTATCCTCATAATTAATGTAGTAGTTTTCGTTACAGTAGTATGAAATTAACATTCGATTCATAGCATAAGTATAGTCTAATCGACAAATATTTTTTTAAATTAAATATATTTTAGATTCGGTATTACAATATATTCAGTAGAATAGTATAAATTTATGTATCAAAACTATACCAAATTTGTGTTTTCAATTACAATTCAAAATATATTCTTAACTATATTCTTATTTTTTATTATATTTAGTTATACTATCTCCAAGAAAAATATCAATGTATTACCACTTTTTATTATGCATGTTTGTATGTAAGAGCACAATTTATTTATAATTTAGTAATATTTTGTTAATAGAAATTTTTATTTTATTTTATGTTCAATTATTTAGGAAATTGAATTGCGTGGTTTTGATATTAATGAAGAATCCTACAAATATAAGCATTGATTCTCACATTAGAAATATGAAACTTGTTTACTTTTAAAATTAAATTTCATATTAGTAAATCCAAAATTTATTAGTGCTTTTAAAAAATTTAAATGAGTAAAAAATAGGCTTGCATATTTTGTTAACATACAAAAATTAATGTAAATAGACAAATAAAATGCGAACTTTATCAAGAAATATAAATTGTTATTTATTATAATATAAATCTTGTAAAATATTTGTAATAACTCATTAGCGTTTAAATAATTTATAATTAATAAATAATTCTGAGGTTCAAAGTAAAAGAGAGAAAGGAAAGAATAAAGTTGAAAGTGTAGTTAAGATCTTTGTAGATTCATTCGCGAATTCTTTGTATTTTCGGGTTAACCGTAGTGTAAATGGGGGTGTAAGAAAACGGGGTGTAAGAAAAAGAGATGATATGAGAGAGAAGCTGAGTATTATTGAAGTATACACTAATAGTATTGGCGTAGGAGACAACAGCAGTCACAACAAGAACGACGATACGAACGATAACGACGACGACGACGATGACGACGACGGCGACGACGACGATGACGACGAGGACAACGGAAGGGAGCAAGAGAGCGAGGTTGATGCCCGGGTTTACTTCCTCCTCTGGTGGCCTGTATCGACCGCTCGCCGTCCCGACGCTCCTGACTCTTCCCCAGCCCTCTCTTCCATGCTCCCTCCTCATGCATACCATGCAGTCTGCGGCACATGGATGTATATTCGGAATCTCTGGCTCGGTGCATTTTAGCCGACAATTACGAGCGTCGCGACGCTTATTATTTTTCTCGCGTAGGGATGTCTGCGTTGACGTCGTTACATCGCCACTATTTCTAAAAATATCTGCCGAGAGGCGATTCTGTGTATGAATGCGTATGCCTGAATAGAAGTTCAATTCGTTATGCGGATTTCCATCGCGAGGAGGTAAAACTGAAAGGACGCTGATTTCATTGTGTTTGATTGATCCACACGTTGCGAGAAGTCGGCGAAGGACGTTATACGAACATATTCATGCGCTGGTAGAAGAGATGCAGTAGAGGTATGGAATGTCGCATTGGTTGGTTTTCGTTAATATTTCAAACCTCTATCAGTAACGATAATTTACACGCTTGCCTTAAGAGATTAAGAAATCTACGGCCAATATATAAAACGACTTCTGATCATATTGTGTATTTTGTTCTGTAATTTGTTGATAATACTGATTGTGTTTTACCGCATTTTATAATTTCTAGTTAATCGATATCATTTTCTTGTGCAACATTCATAGAATTATTAAAATAATTGACTGTCATTTCAATAATTTAATAAAGAAGGTTCTTATAATGAGACACTATGTTTTTCGTAGTATTTCTTTCGTATGGGTCTATTTAATTTGGTTTAAAAATATATAATAAATATCTCTCTCTTACTGTGATGGATTTAATAAGTATAGTAATAATAATTATGTTTCTTTGATAATGTAATATAACTAGTTATTCAATTATTAACTAGTTCTTACAATTTAATATTTAATAGTTATTTATAATATATGACTTAATTGTTCTAAATTGCCTGAAAAAAAATGATATTTTAGGAAAATAAACATTATCCGGACTGTAATCAGAATCTTATGATTTATAGAGGCACCTATTTAAAATAAAAATTAATAGTTCAACATTAAAAGTAGTAACTTCTTATTTTCATATTCGGTATGGCTTATTTTGCTTTTAAAATTTTGAATTCCATTTTATGCAACGATAATCGTTGAACATTGTTTTTGAAGACTAAATGAAATAGGAGAGATTATTATGTTAAAATGTTTAAAATAGAGTTTGAATACAAATGTAGCTTCGCAAATTTTTTAAGCTACCGTCCTCGATAATATTAATCAATCTGTTCCAGTGCTTATTCTATTCACTAAAACGCCGTGTTTCATATTATCGAATTATTCATCCTGCTCGAGGCCTGAATACCTAGGAATCCATAAAAACGGTCAAACCAAGTTTTCACTAGCAGCAGGGAAAATAGTTACGTGTTCGTTATCCTTAAAGTGGCATTCACCAGGCCATCTACCCCATGTTAATACCCGTCGGAGACATAAAGAGAGAGGGCTAGTGGGCGGGAGGGAAGGTGGCGCTGCAGGACCGGTCCGGAGATAGGGTTGAGCCGGGGCTAGTGGAAGGGTGCCGCCACTGCGCACAGACGTAGGGGGAGCCCGGCGAGCGGTCGAGAGGTCGATGAACCCTGGGTCGATAGCCGTATGCGCGCGTGCCGCGAGGCTTTCGAAGAAAGGAAACCGAGACGAAGATACTGCAGTCCCGCGAGCATCCACCCCGGGCGGATAGGTGCGCGTGCTTTCTTAGGCATCCGATTATTCCTACCTCGAAGGTTTCGCTTGACTATTAATTCAAATGGAAAATACTTTTTTGTATAATACTATGCGCTTTTAAAGCTTTTTACCGCAGAAGATGAGTGGTCCAGTGGCTTCAATTTGGAAGTCACAATAATTTGATTTTTTCCATGTATGTTATTGAAAATTTTGCATATTTATCGCTAGGTAACGTAGTTTCTGGACACTTTTCGAAATGCCAAAATATATATGCGCTGATTCGCTTGTACAATCTTACATAATTACCATAAGTTTTTGAATAATGTTATTTTAAAATACGGCATTCGACATTATCAGTTAAACCAATTTATTTAATATTATTTTGGAAAAAATTATATTAATATGGTTAATATTAATCAAGAATTTTGGAAACAAGAAGTAAGTAATTTCACATTTTTACTTCTTTATTTTAAAACAATTTAATTAATCTTGGTTGTAATTTATCTAATAATTCGATCGTTTAATACGAATCACTCAATAATTATCGAAGTCGGAAATTGTTTGACATCTGTCTAACAAACTTTTATCTATTTTCACTGTGTGTTAGCATGCCAACGTTCACTGCAACTATAACAGATAAAGAGAGATAAAGAACTTTAAGAAAAAGGATTTAATTACAACTGAATTTAATGTAGTGTTTTTTATTTAATTATAGATTGAATCAAGCATTTATATAATCATACAATGAAATGCTACGAACGAATGTATTACTAAAAACGTTATATTTTAATTAATAAGATAGCTTATAGATTTTTGCCAAATATTTTGAAAAAAGTTTCTTTCCATGAAAAAATGATTTGATCAATTAGATTCCATTTAATACATTAATAGTAATCATCAAATACAATGCATTGATATATATCGAACGCTATTAGTTGTATAGTTGTCTCGATCTATTTACCAAACTCTTCAAATCTATTGTGAATAATTTTCTAAAATAATATAAACTATATTTTTTTTATAAAGATTTATTAAAAAGCTGAATACATGAGGATGAAGAAAAATTCTTTCTTCACTCAACTAAATAATGATATTGTAAATAATCGAATACATAGTTGGAATGTAGACAATCAACGAGTACTTACAATTTATCTACACTAACTGCGATGCATTTTTCTATATACAGTCATGAGAAGTGAGATAGAGAAAATTCCAAAGGAGAGAAGATTTAATGTAGGTAATTAAAAAGTTGCTTAAGAGTGAGAAAGAGAGAGTGAGTGGGCAGGGACGGCTGGGAGTCAGCAGGTAAATGACGACGAAGAGAAAGAGAAGTGGAAGGGATCAACGACACGTATTAGAGATTTGTTTTTCTCGGACTGTTTGTGCCTTAACGCGCCGTGGATGCTAATGAGCTGTGCGCGTCGTACGGAGAGAAATCGCAAAACCAAAAGCGCGTGTGTATAAGTCACCGACTTTGCAGTTAGCTGAGTGGCGAATTGGCATTGAACGGCGTCGAAACGGTTGTGGGGAGGTAAGCGATGAGCAGCAGCATTTTCACGTGTTCAGCTATATATACACGTGTGATATGTGTCGAGCACGTGACTGCGGTCGTAGCGCAGAACGCGATGTCCCCTTGTAGATAGTCACTTGGATAACCGATGTTGTGTTTATTTTATGTCATTTAATGGAATGGATACAAAGAATGAAATGCTTTTCAAAATTCGCGATTGAAGGTTTGTTTAATGATTTGGATGGTAAGATGGAAAGGAAAATCATCGTTGTTTACGATTGCATTTACATAAATGATGAATTATAATAGCATTCTATGATAATGTATATTAGTTTTTGACATGTTCTCTTTCTTATTTTATTGCATTAATGAACATGGTAAGTGTACGTGATTGTTTGTAATTATATTTTATATATTTCGAATGATAATTTAATTATATTATTTTATATCTTGTTTTTATTTCTTCTTGGTATAGCTCTACAATTAGGTATTTAAAATGTATAAAAACATATGTATAGCATCGTTTAAGCATATTAAAAGTTATCTACTAAGAAATTAATTAATATTAATTTATTACTTTAAATTTATCTTATCTAATTATCCTTATCTAATTTAAAATTAATTTATATAAATAAGCTATTTTTAGTCACCTATTGAAGAAAGTAATATCTTAATGAAGTAGAAAAGCTCTGAATTAAATCTGAACTATATGATATCTCGGTAGGGGGAGTATTACAGAGAGCGAGGAAACTGTAGTTAGTTTTAATTAATATGATAAATGTAAGTATATATAAGTTACACAAGACCTTGTAATTACTGCCAGTGTATTACAAAATGAAATTTCACAATAATATTTTATGTTATAAGCATTCAAATATGTAGTTATAAAGATTCCAAGAAAACAATTATACTAATATTCCGTTTTCATTTTAACTTTCAGGTAAGGATGCAGTTTAAATTAATTATCGATTACCAATATTTCTTAAATATAAAAAGAAATTCATGGAAGACATACGAAGTTTATTGAAAAGTAAGGAAATCTAAGCATATTAAAAACAAGTTTTCGATCTATGATTGTATATAACAAATTTATCGTATACATTAAATATAAATAGGATTCGTTTAAATTTTCATATACCCATTAAATTTAATCGAATAAAATATACCATTTTATAATTGAAAAATGAACGTAATAAAAAATAAATGAATATAAAATACAATATTTCAAATTGTAAAAGATTAATATGTCACTATATGTAGTAAAAATTATCGCTGTACCTTTAATGATTTTTACTAAAATAATAACGTTTAATAATAAACACGAAATATAATTAATTCTATAATATAAATATATTAAATAGTTTATAAAATCTACTAATGTTTATATTATATTATAAAAAAGTTATACACATTTTAATCATTGAGTTATAATATAAGCTAAAAAATTTTTTTAAAATATTAATTTACTATAATTAATTTATAGTTGCTAATTAATATTATGAAGTACCTACTAATTCAATTACATGCTCTTAGTGTTTACGATTCATATTAAGAACTTTATTGTACATTAAATACATCTCTTTCCAATAAATCATTAATTATTTATATATTCACAGTGCATAACATTTTGAATATACTTTTTTTACATCCTAGGTATAATTATTATTTGAAACATATCTTCCCTTACACAATGGTTAAAAGTTTCATAGAAAGCTGTTGTTGACAAGACACGAATTGAGAAGAAAATCTGCACTATTAGCCAAGACTTGCTAATAAATAAGGAAGTTCGGATGAATATAATCGGCCTTATCTAAACTTGACTGATTGCATCGTGGTGCTCGTCTCTCCTTGCGTGTCTCGCGACTCTGCTGTGTGTCTCTCTCTCCTCTCTCTCTCTCTCTCTCTCTCTCTCTCTCTCTCTCTCTCTCTCTCTCTCTCTCTCTCTCTCTCTCTCTCTCTCTCTCTCTCTCAATCTCTATCAATCTCTCTAAACTCTCTCACTCAACCGCTCACTTACTTTATCTCTGTCTGTATATGTTTTGCTGACCCGAAACATGTCATTTTCCAATTTAAATAATTTGGTGTACATCTCTGTTGCTACGGAGGAATGAAAAAGAGAGATAGAGGAATCGAGGCGGGTGAGAGAAGGAAAAGGAGATACGGTCAATGAGAAATAGTAATCATGCAAAAGGTTATTGTGACTGATTGTTGTCTTTATTGATGAATATAATAGTCTTTTATCTGATTTTTATGAATTTTTAATTTTAGTTAATTACACAGCCTCAAAAATTGCATATATTATAAATTTTTAAATTTATAATACTCTTTTAAAAAGAAAATTATATATAGTTAAAAATATTCTATAACTTTCTTTAATACAAATATAATATTTAATATTATTTAGTATTCTATAAAGCAAGAAAATTTAGTTATTAATTAAACAATTTAAACAAAGACCATAAAATTTATTTAATTAATATTAATTAATATTAATTTATTATGAACTCAAATAAATGAATATTTATTATTTTACATATCTCGTAAGAAAAACAATGCTTATATATAAGTAAAAAGTGAATCTTTTATAAGAGTTTTACCCACTATTCATAGAACTTGTGCAAATTTCAGAAAAGATCGGAAGTTACTCTTAGAACTCCTTTCCATTGGCATAAACTCAGAAAATAATAGCTACATTGTGGATGACTAATCCTTGGATTCGGTCCTCGTTCCCCCGAAGTCCGCGATACCTCCAGGGTAAGGAAAGAGTGAGAAACACAATTCTAGTGTATCTGGCTTAAACGGCAGGTTGGCTGAGTCGCGCTCACGTTGCGCAGAAGAACAGGAGGTTTCCTCGCAACGAGGTCAAGGTCGTGACCCAGTGAGAGGTCGTTGGCACTCGCGCCATACCGACGGAGGCGAGGCGTCGGCTCTCCTCGATGCGAGCAGCGGTACACACCCTCAGGCCTCCTCCTACTCTCTCGCTACCGCTCCCCTTTCCCTCCATCCCACTCCTCTCGCTGACAATCTCCACCACCGTCTCCCATTTCCACCTTCTCCTCATCCGTCTCCATTACCATCCCCATTGCCAATCCCATCCCCATTCTTGTCTCCTTCCCTCGTATATGTCCTCACCTTCCCGAGAAGATTGTCGACGTGCACAATTAGAATTTTTTCGGGTGCTCCTTTACGTTTTACTTCTCTTTGCTGCTAGAGAGATATAACGCGCCACTGCGGGCATCTTTCGTAACCAATCTGACAGTTTTTCAATTTTTTAAGCTCACATAACGAGTTTTTTAATATTCAGAATATTTACTTGTCTATTAAAGTCGTTTACATTTAAGCTGAAAAATATTTCGATGTAACGTTAAATTAATATCCTGTTTTTTATTACTTTCAAGAATTGGGAAACTCCGGCACCACACTATTTCGAAATAGATCGATCCATTTATTAGGACATAGATTTTTATGTTTTAATAAATTATAATAATAAAATTTTTCAGAATGTCTTTAAGATTATTAACTATTTTTATTTAGATGTTTAAATATTTATATTATATTATAACAAATTTTCAAATAAAAATATTTCAACCCAAAGCATTTGGAATTATTAATTAATAAATCACGAGGATATGATTAAAAGAAAATAGTATATTCAGTATATAATTCAAATTAAAAATTGTCAACTAGTATTAAAATTTATTGGTATAATTACTAATATAGATATAAAAATATCTTGAGAAAAACAATCCAGATAATATTCTTCAGCAATTTTCTCATGCGAATCGGCCGAAAGTTTGTTAAGACTAAGAAATTTCTTTCACTCGACAAATTAGGAAAGTTGAACTTGTTTTTTTAATTCATGTTTTTTCTATATTTCTCATCAATCTATTCAAGTGCATCGACATGGACCATTTCATCAACTTATGATTTTTACAATGCATCGATGATGAATGTTTTCTGGGAGGTTTTATGGATAGAAATTTAGATTACAAGTAAACTATTTTACCTATTTTATAATGAGCATGCTTGCATTCATTTTAGCAATTAACGCAAAAGATTATTATTTATCCAATAATTGATATGGATGGTTTTATACAATCACAGATAGACACAAAGAGAGAAACAGATATATATATATATATATATAAATGGAAAATTCCGAACAAAACTTTTTTTTAATTAAACACCACATTTCTCCTTAGCGTAAATATGTATTTCCATATACATATTTATTATTTGAAACTATATTTACTGTAGTGTCAAAAAATATTTCGTTCTCTCATCATAATAGTGTAATTACCCTCATTTTCGAAAAATAACAGGTATTTTGATGTTATCAAGTTAATCATCAAGTCTTTAATTTTCTCTATCCCTTTTATTCAATTTTTTTATAGTACTAATATATCTAATAGATTACTAATAAAATATGAAAAAATCATTTCATTTAATGCCTTTATACTTTAAAAATTTAATAAAATTAGTTGTTTGTAATAAATGCACTAGTCTGTTAAATCTGTCTTTCAATTTTTATGATTATAATATTTATAATTGTTGTATATTAGATTTATATTCTCACAATTGTGCTATGTAACATAACGGATTCTACAATATTCAATTTATTTACAATACATATTAGTTTACGAAATTTTTACATAAATATTATAATTGAAATGGTTAAACTTAAATTTCTCTTATTTTTTTTGCATAATCTAATCTCGTTTATTGATTACTAGGGGTTGTATTATATTTTCTTTATATTCCTGTTATTTACTATAACAACATTATAAAATATCAGTCATTACAAAACTATAAATAATGATTCTGCAATTGAAAATTATTTACATAATAATTATTTCGTAGTACATAACTTACAATACCTATAAATATTCAGATAATAATAGAATTAATTTTTAATAATAAATCGAATAATTCTATGTTAATAATTAATAATGTTAAATTCATAAGTTTATAACACATTTTTTATAAATTTATTAATATACGTACGCTATTTTATTAAATATTATTTTATATATTATATATTTTTAAAATATAATTTAAACTATTTTCTTCGACAAAAATATTATGTTCTAAATATAGAAAAAACAATGTTTTGTATTTAAACAACTATATGAATTAGTTTTTTTGTAAATAAAAAACAATAGAATTGAATTTTGTTGACAATTCATTAGTATTACAAAAAATTTTAACCGTTGCTTTTTATTATTTACGCCTGAATAGATAGTTATTGAATTTTACATTTAATTTAATTTTATTGTATTCTCATTAGATTGTAATATTTATAAAAATTAATAACATTATACATTTTTACATAAAATGAAAATCGTGAATATAATGATACAAATTTCATAAGGATATATTCAGTATATTTATTGGTCTTTTAAAAAAAAAACTGGAGCCAATTTTCTTGTAATTAAAAATCACCTATTTATACTTATTAAACATAAATTTTATAATTCATAATTTTACATACCGTTCCTTTTATATGTATGAAGAAACATTTCCTTATTTTACGAGTAAATATTAAATAAATTTTATGGTCTTTGTTTAAATTGTTTAATTAATAACTAAATTTTCTTGCTTTATAGAATACTAAATAATATTAAATATCATATTTGTATTAAAAAAAGTTATAGAATATTTTTTATCATGGCTTCTAAATTTTAATGATATTTACTAATACATAAAGATTTAGTAAAAATATCTTTATAAATTCAAATTCTGTTAAAATTACGATAGAACCTAGGAATTGAATTTATGTTTACAACTAGTCTTTTTGTTGTCTCTTTAGAACATTCTACTTATATCCTTTATAGGCTTCATATTTTCGTTTTACGGTATATTTTTACAATGTGGTGTAATATTTTTCCGTTATTATTTTTCTCTATTTTTAAAATAAGCCACAGCACGGCTTGTAAAGAAAAATTTTTTTTCACATCAACATGCGTAATCTTTCTGCCAAGTTACATGTATATGATGTAATTGAATTTCACAAGGCTTTTTTGAGTATTTATTATCTTTACTTTAAAATTCTATTAATATACAAGTGGTAGTACCCGCGAATTTTCTATGAAAATGCTATAATTTAGATGTGTAATTTTAAATCTTTATTTTTTAAGTCCTCATTTTTTTCGATTTAATAATTAATTTTAAATATAATTTTATACTCATTTTGAATAATAAAATACATGGATATTACAATTCTCTTTAAAATATATAAAAATCTCAAGGCAATACTAGTACTAACAATAACGAACTGATAATATTAAATTACATTTATAACTATTAAATACAACTTAATAATAAAAGGATTAAATATTTAGAAGCTTTTATAGAATCAAATTGATGTAAAATTAAAATTATATTTTATCTACAACATCAGAAATAAATATTTTTATGTGAAAATCTTTATTACAAAACTTTCATTTTTAACTTTTTAAAAATTTTTATAAAATAAAGAATTAATTTATATAGTTTATTTTAATTTATATGCAGTAAAATGAAATTGTAATTATATTATTAATTTAATAAACCAATTTGTTATACAAAAAGTTATGTTGAGGGTACAACAAACAGGCAATTTATGATGCGTTTACAGTTATAAGCAAAGCTTTAATAAGAATAATATAAAAAGTAGTTATACATGCTGTATTTATCTTCAATGGAAGAATGACATACAAAATAAAGTCTGCTCTATTTCACAACATTCAACTTTTTTATTTTTCGATGAAAAGAAATATACCCATAACATTTTAATGGATTAAGCGTTCATTTGAGACAAAACTAGCGATTGCAAGTGAATGAACTGACATTTAATATAAAAATAAGGAGATTGACATTATTGCTATGAAAAATCGAGGAAACGGGCTTGAGATGCAAGAATTAGTACTGTGATTAACTAGGTCATGCTAGTTTTGATTGACTGTCCGATGACACAGAAAGTATAAAAAAAATCTGCGAATTATATTTATATATGGAGGAGGAAAGAATTAAGAGGTATGGATATAAACAGGCTGAATTATAAGCATACGAATTATGTAAGAATGACAAAATGGAAGAATGCATCCAACTGTCAAGATCTAAAAAACAGCGAAAATCAAAAACCATCAAAAAAGAATTAAAATTTTTATTAATTTAATATTACGATTATAAAATAAAAATTGACTAATCTTAAATGAAGAAAGTTAATCAAGAATGTTTCTAATAGATCTATATTACTTTTATTGCATTAAATTTATATATTGTTAATTTTTACTACTTTATGGTATATTGAATATTAAAATACATACTATATGAAACAAGCCGTATGTTAAAAATTTTTTATTATCAATTGAGAATATTTTTTAACTTTAACATATCATTTTTAAATAGTCAGTTATGATGTACAAAACAAGTGTTAAATTAATTTCTAACCATTGTTTTGATTTAATTTTAATACAAATCTTAGCTTTATTATAGAGATACCATTAAAATTTTATAAATTTTTGTTCCTAAGAAATTTTTTATACAAAACTTATGTACTTAATTCTTACAGATACAAAAAATATGAATAAAATGATAAGACAATTAAATTGCATGACGCGTTTTAGTTTGTTTACCATATCGTGTTTTTTTTTAAAGAGTTTATACATTGAGCTTCCTTTATATGCAATAATTAGCTTCTAAATATCATATAGACTTTTAAGACACAGTTATTTTTAATTTTACCATAAATACCATAAATTATTTGTTGCGAACAATATTTAATTTTTCTGTTGAGAAAAATTTTTTTTTTAATGAAGTGTAGTACTTTGTAATATATCTAATACACGTGAGAAGTGTAATTCCAAAGACTGATGAGTGAAATGAAGAAAAATGTTCTGTTTAAAGTAGATTAACTAGTGAAAGGGACAACAAAGACGACGTTCTATGGAATTCTTAAAAAGGCGATAGAGTCTCGTGAGCTCCTGGAATAAAAATAAATGATCAAGAGAAAGGAGTACATAACTGTCACTTCAGCTTTAACGCACATAATCGTACTCACACATGTATATATCCCGATGTGATCGTCGATTTTTGCTTTCATAATAGATTTCCTCCTTCTTTCCATTACAAGATATTTCAAACTTACATTTTTTAATTATTAATTACCTTAATTGCTTGTTTAAGAAACATTTATTAGCTATAATTAATTAAATTTTTTATTAAAAATATTAAATAATTGAGGATAAAAATAATTTATTTAATTAGAAAATTATATTATAATGTTTTACAATTCTTAATTTACTTTCGAATACAAACAAATTTAAATCTAAAGGAATAACAGATCAGATTTTATTATGTAATATAAAAAAATACCAATGGCAATGTAACATACATTACTGCAAACATGCTATCAATAATCGTCATGAGCCTATTTCTTGAACCTTATGTAGATAAATACGACAAATAATGTAAGTACTATTCTATATTATAAATTATAAATTAAAAGATATGAAAAACTAGAATAAATAGACATATTTACACAAAGTATATTTGAATATTTCGTGACATAATTCCAATGAATTGTCTAGTGTAATAGGATTATATAATTTATAGATTTTTATTATAAATAAAATTTAATTTTCATAAGATAGCAAATTCTAAACAAGATTAAATTGTAATTTTGTATTTACAGTATAAAGAAAACCTTATTGCTATTTATTATTAAATAGGATATAGAAAAATATCGATAATAAATATTCTCAGCTTAATTAATTAATCTTTGATTTGCAAACATAACTAGTGAAAGTGATTCAACGTTAAAATTTTTTTCCAATCAATTATAATACAAATTAATGCTTATTTTCGATTTATTAATATTATCTATAAATATCAGATAATAATTTATAATGATAAATCTAATAATTAAAATACTGATAAAAATTTAATAATAAATATTATTTAAAATAATTTAAGATTAAAAAAAATCTATTGTAAAAAATGCAGTTCATTTTTCTTAAATTTTATAACAAATATATACATGAAGAGTACAATTTTCTCAACAATATGAACAATAGGCTAATAAATAGAGAATAATTCAGGTGCTATGTATAATAACTCAATAAATTCCAGGTCAAAAACTCTTTTGTCTTCCCTAACCGGCAGTCTGAATAATACAATGTAATACCATGGATCTCAATTCGTTTCTAGTTTAGATTGTCATAATATATATTAATATTAATATCGTTATGCATTAAATCGAGCACTGTATTCTTAATTATGTGACTTATTGATTAAAAAATATATAAATTAAAATGTTTAGTAAAATATAGTAGAAAAATACTGAAATGCAAGCTTAAAAAGACAAGCGCTAGTGAGAAATTTAATAAAATCATACAAGACTGGATATATCAAATAAATTTTATACGACAGGATGCAAAGAAAGCGAAATTGTGCATCTAAAGATATGGTCACTTTAGTTCTTTCAAATTAAATCGAAAAAATGTACGAGGTAAGGTAAATAAATTATGAGAATAGTTCTTAAATTAAAATCAGTTTATGCATAGGGAATGCATAGGTTTAAAGATTGACCTGTCAAATTGCCGAGTCATATTAATAAAATTAGTATTCTTAATGCAGGAGGCCCGTCATCAGCGACAAGCTAATCAGCACGTGATTTCCTTGATTCTTAGGATAGCCGGATATAGGAATTCCCTCACTTACTTTGTTAAAGTTCACTTAATTAAAGTTGAACTGGAATAAATGACCCAGCCTCCGGAAATATAATTTCGACAATTTTGTGAAGTATCCAGCCGAGTTAATCGAGCCACGGACGGAGGCATGCTCACCTTGGACGGCGTTTGTGGCAAGAGGCCGCGAACGATGTAGAAAAGCGCGCGTTTAGCATGCGCGGCTTCTTATAGCGTCCTCGCGAGTTCAACGACATCATCCTGACGTTCAAAGGAAAAAAGAAGCTAGGTTTTTCAATCGAAAGCGCCCGTATCCGCCGGACTTTCCGCTGGCGTCGTGCATAACGTCGTTGCCCTACGTATCGATGTTCCGCGCGAGACGAATACGAATACGAATGCAAATACGAATACGAATATGAATACGAATACGAATACGAAGGAATACATTTGCTGTATTTACTTAGCTCGGTACGACTCGACTCGCTTCGTGCCGACGAGGTGCGGCCCTCGTTCCCGCGCTGATCAGTCGCGTCCAAGATCTAAACGCGCTTTCTGAAAGTTCCGACTCTGCCACAAAAGCGATTACTTGGCCAGAGGGGAGATTCTCGTGGACGGAGGATATTTAGAGGTTGATGCTTTTGAGGCGCAATAACCACTCTTCTTCATTTTCCCTTTCTCAACTGTATTTCTCTATTACACAGCCTGGGATTTCACTTGCTTTAAACGAGTACTTTCACTTTTTACCGTGGTCACTTTTTGGCATTATTAAGACGGAATTTTGATATGGCTGTAAAATAATTAGACTAAATGGTATAATGCTTGTCTAGCTTACATTTTTTGTGTTCTTGTCTCATTTGCACAAAAATATATCAGTCCTGGCAGATTGAATAATTTAAAATAAATTTACAATTCTACATTCTATCGCATTTCAAATGTCGAATTTGCAACATTCAATCATGTATTTTACTCACTGATCTCAAAGTAATATAATTACTATAATGTTTATTGAATAATTATTTGAGGGTACAGTTTTTATCGTGTGTACGAGAAGTTTCAAGATTCAATTTAAAAATTTACATTTCATCATTATTTTCGGGCACCTTCTTATTTATACTGCAGAATAAATATTATGGAAAGAAAGTTCGAGTATAATAACTACATTCATATTCGAACTTGTGAGATTGTAAAATTATTCATATTTTTTAGTTTACAGTTCATACTTTTTACTTTAATGTAGCGCAATTTGTTGACAATCGTTTAAGGTTGCAAGCTTACATATTTGACAGTTATTGCTAAAAAAAAAAAAAAAAAAAACTTTACAGATTTTTATGTACTAGTGTAAAATATGCATAAATACGTTTAAAATTTTTAAACGACTAAAGTGTATTTTGTTAGTTATTATAAAGTATATATGTATTTTGTTTTTTATGTTTCAAAATAATAAACTGGAAATATAAAGCTAAGTAATAAATAAGTAATCTTAAGAATAGTTTTTATGTCATAATTATATCTCGAAGGCAATCGGCTAAGATAACCGTGAGCTATTATATTTGTAACTGCATAAATGTTTTGCTATCAAAAAGAGAAATACACTATCGACAACCAAATCCAGCCAGAATAATAAACTGTCAAGGCATAAAGCAGCATCGAGGCTCTCATTTTTCCCGCAGCGAAAACGAGAGCAAAGGGATAATAAAAAAGAGTAGAGCAAGAGGAATGGAAGAAGGGAAAGAAAAAAGGAAGTCAAATAAAAAAAGGAAGACGATGAGAAAGGAGTGAAACAAAGAAAAGAGCTGCAGCTGGTCGAAGAATGAAAAGTGAAGGAAGAGAAAGGCAAGAAGAGGAGGACGAGGCCAGGAGTAGTGGAGGATGTGTGCGGCTACGTCAAGAACTCGTCCATTCGCGAATAATTTATGACGGCCTAGGACAGGAAGGCGAGGAAGACCTACCGATCAAGGGCTTGCAAAATTGGTACGCTCTCGCATTTCTCAAATTATACTCGCTGTCGTCGTCCTTGCAGCCATCCTCCACTCAAAGGCGAATACTCACCACGCGAGCGTTTATTGCATTTATGCGTGTATGTACACAGGATATTATTCTTGATCTTTACCTGGAGCCTCTTAAAATATTTACGGGAGGGCTTCGTGTAGTTACTAACACCTCGAGGAGTAATGTCTGTCTATTATTTGTACGCGCATTCAAAATATAAATTTTTACATAGTTAAAAGGAATGATTCAATGAATATTCCGAACCATTATTCTGATAATTTGGCATCTTTCTTTGCTTTTATTTTGCTTTGTTTGTATTAATAACCACTATGAGAGCTCCTTTCTTATATAAAAATATCTGACTTAAACAAAGATAGAAAGATAGCAAGAAGTATGCAAATGAAATATATCGTATATACCATTAACTGGAGAAGCTTATCACTGATTTTATTTTAATTTTTTGCGGTTAAGACTTTTGTCTAAGAATATCAAATATTTTATCATACTAATATAACATTTTATTAAAACTTAATGAACTACACGATTTATCGATAAAATAATATGAATCATGACGTGTTCTCTTTCTCTTGAATACTTGAATAATTCAAAACTTAAACTTATCACAGCTATTTCAATGAATACTGTTACATTATAGTATTTAAATAGATGTAATTTTATTATGTGGACGCTTCAGTATGATAATCTATTATTTCAATAAAACTAGATAAGCATGGAAACCATGTAGCCAACGAATTTTGCTTGACAAGAAAGGATTTTTTTTCAACGGAGTATAGTAATAGATCACCTTGGTAGCGACTGGTATAAGTAGTTGTAAAGGGGCTGTTCCGCGTGCGTAACCTTAACCCTCTCTTAGTCTATTTGTGGTTGAATGCAACGTGAGGGTGAAAGACAGCATGAGACAATGAAAAACGATGGGAGAACTGATGAAAAAACTTTCTTCGTTTCACTATGAAAAGTATACAGCTTAAGGGGTTCCAGTCGTCCACATGTCCACAGGCAAATAAGCTGTGAATTATAGAAGCGAGCACTAGGGTCACGAATATATATATCATCTATAGGCGCACAAATAGTAAAAACGAAACTTCATATACATTCAAACTCTTTCGTTCTTTCTATATCTTTATAAATTGCTACTTAGGTAGTTTCGATCATTATAAGCAGATAGACAATTTCACTTGTAAGAAGTAATCAAATAAAACTAAGGCTTCCATAAGACTCATACCTACGTATAGATCTCCAGCATTCACCTCTATGTAATTCTGTGAAAATGAGGATGAGATTTTATACAATTGGTACTGTGCATGCGTTTAGAATGCACAAAGTAATAATACATGAGGACGATATTAAATAATAGAAATATATCTCATAACTTACATCTTATATCTTATCTCTTATATCTTATTGAAAAAGTATCTATTTAATTTTATTCTTTATTTGTGTGAGATGCTCAGCCATTTTGTTTATATAAACGAACACAAACTTTCATATTTGAAGTACTTTATTATTTAAACCAATAGAGAGAAAGGAGAGAGAGCGAGAAAGACCGACAGATACAAATACAGATATAAGAAAAAAATAGTATATATATATATTGTAATTCTGGCAATACCTCATTAAATCGTTTATAACAATAAACAAATTAATTTTATTAAAATAAATTACTAATACATTAAAGTATATAGAATTTTATAAGTTATAAATGAAGTTTAAATTAGCCATTTTTTGACACTTTAAATTTATAATTTAAAGTTCCTCAATAATTATGTATATAGTATAATATATATATATATATAGTATAATAAATAGTTGCAAAATGTGCTTCAAAATTTTAAATTGTCTATGAGCTTAAATTTTTTAATTATTATTGAATTTGGGAATATTTAATATATTGCATAATCTAAAAATACATATTTTATGTTTTAAAAAATAATACTAGTTTGGCATGTGCAGATATTATCATTTTTAAGTTTATGAAATCCAAGTATCTATAAAATAAAACGAGTAAAAAGTTAATAAAATTGACGGGGTAGACAAAGAGAGAGAGAGAGAGAGGGAGAGAGAGGGAGGGAGGGAGGGAGAAAGAGATAGAGAAAGAGAGAAAGAAGAAGAGAGAGATAAAGGTAGTGAAAAATGTCAGGAGTGTTCGCAGATCTTTTCGAGGAAAGGAATACCGCAACTGCCAGGTGAAAAAGAGTGTGAGCATCAAATAGGGAAAGAGAAAATAAAAAAGGGGAGAAATAAAAGAGGGTCGAGCGTGAACGCAAGGGGAGAAAGATATACTAGGAAGAGGGTGTAACAACAGCATAGAATAAAAAAGAAGATGGCATAAAGCATATAAAGTAAAAGAGGAATAAGGAGTCCAAAGGAAAAAGGGTGAAATTCAAGAGGAAGAAAGAAAATGAGACAGAAGGATTAAAAGAGCGATAGATTCGTTCGCACTTAAGAATGGTGCGGAAATTCGAGAGTGAGAAAAAGAGAAAGAGCTATGCAGTGGAGAGAAGGTGATAGAACATCATTGCCGCTATGCTATTGAGAAGAAAGAAGAAAAGAGAGGGGAGAAAAGAGAATTGCCAAGAATATCTCGAGGGCAATGACACGTGACACAGCAGCAGCACCAGTATTGCCTGCACACTCTCTTATACTTGGCTGATGCAAAAGAGAGATGTGTACCATATAGAGAATTACGTCTGTATATAAAAAAATAGAGAAATATATATATATATATATATATATATATATATATATAGAGAGAGAGAGAGAGAGAGAGAGAGAGAGAGTCAGGTGCGTGTAAGAAGAGAGTAAGAAAAAAAGGATGGCATTGACATGTGAATCTGCTCAAGTAAAGCTCATGCTTATCAACAAATTACGTAGATTAAGAGAGCTTTATTTATTTAAGCAACTTCATAAAAGCAACTATCATTCTTTTTTGAGCCATTCTATTGAAAACCTTTGAATATCAGTTGCACATTTTTTAAAATGTTGAAAACAGTTTTACGAAATATTAAAGGCATTACAATAATTAAAAATGTTTCACAATATAAGAAGACTAGTGATATATTTACATTAGAAATCGTAGATAGTATTTTCAGTTTCAAAGAAAATATGACATTCTATCTTTATATTTGATATTTAAAATATGAGTTATTTTATTATTAATTGTTATGTTAGTCTATAGATTAATCAAAATAAACTGCATATAGCATTGCAAATAATGTAAAATAATTTACAAAGGTTAAATAAATTTAATTAGAATACACATTAATAAAAAATAACCTTTAAGCAAATTTTCGTATATTATAAATTAATTGTATAATAACATATGACAATTTTACATGTTGCTAATTGCCGTGATAACATGACTTTATTAACTGTTTGTACGATTACATTTGTTATTGATTTTTTTATGATATAATTTCAAATAAAGAAAAGAAATATGTATTGAGAATTGATGTGGAAATTTAAGATTTCTCATATTGTCAAGAACAAATGAATCCTTAAGTTAGGTGCGAAATTACTTGATAATGATGTATCAAGTTATTGAGTGATCATAGCCTTTATACCTTGAGTTTACTATGCGATTCTAATATTTATTAATTAAATTAATAAAATGACAGTACATAATGTTTTAAGAATAAAGATTAAATAAATAAGTAAACGATTATCTAAATCTTCTTTAATTGGCATTTGTACATTTAAGTCTCTATTCAACATCTGAAATAAGATGTTGAAAAATATTATTAGAATTCTTCTTTTTTTAATTTATATAAAGGTGTACAGAAATAAAGCAAAATTGATGATTTCTTTTGACAATTTGATGTTAGATTTTCTGAAACTTTATCAAAATTTATTTTAAATAATATATCTGTATAAATGAGTAAAAAATATAATGTTATACGATATTTGTTATTCAAAATAAATGAATAAAAAAAGCTAGAAAATAAAGTTTTTATTATTCTATATGTTATTATTATATATTGTTGTTATTATTATTATTATTATTATTATTATTATTATTATTATTATTATTATTATTATTATTATTATTATTTTATTATATATATATATATATATATATGTGTGTGTGTGTGTGTGTGTGTGTGTGTGTGTGTGTGTGTGTGTGTGTGTGTATTAAGTGTGTATGTGTGTGTGCGCGCACGTGTGTGTACGCATGTAAATATGTAATACAATCATTAAATAAAGTAGCTTAAATAAATATTTGTAAATAAGACTCTGGGATAGTGTAAAATTATGCAAAAGTCAGACATCGTTAGTATTGAAATTACAACTTTATTTATACTTCAACGTCACCGACGATGTAATGCCTTACAGTGCTTTAATTTTTTTTCTTCTAAAATAATATGTAACTTATGCAAAATTTCTGATATCATTATTGCTTGGAACTATTATTAATTTTCATTTAATCCTAAATATTGTTCTGATACATTTGTTGAAAAATTAATAATTACGGTCATGAATTTTATGAGAAAGACATATATTACACTCTTATTTGGGTTTATTTTTAATATATAATACAAGATTTTCATTCTTAACATTTTTACACTGATTAGAAATATTCATTATTAATTTTTCTTGTTGCTTGGAATATTATAAAAAATTTACTATCAATAGTTTTTAGTGCTATTTGAGAAATATGGCGAATATATCAATTTCAAATTCAGTATTTGAAAGAAATACATTACAAGACTTTATAAATAAATAATCGTCCGACTATTCTAGTAGCTAACCTGGAGGTGCAATTCAGTTTATTATTCAAATGAACACTGTCGTTATTCTTTATATATATAAAGGAAAATATTTCGTCACGTATTTTTTATGTATTTTACAGGTATCGCGACTAAATAGAAAATCTTGTTAAACGCTGAAGCGTGAATATCGAATTATCAATCAGTGTCGCACATCGATAGTTAAGCATTATAAAATAAAGACACACTTAAGCTTGGACTCATCATCGTTTTGTTGCGAAAGCATGATCGCTCATTCATGTATACGCATATGACTCAGACGTAAATTAAAATTCAATTAATTCCCGCCTACACATGTACCATTCGTTTGCACCGCGTTCGGAGGGCCGATTCTCCCGGCTTTTGCGACCACAATATATAAATATATAGACTCAGAAAAAAAAAGTTCTTCACTATAGGTATGCATTTAAAATAGTGCCTTCACATTAAACAATCGGGTGCTTCGTCGATACTAAACATTTGAAGGGTAAATAAGTGTGCTTTATGAAAGCAGAATTTATCTTATTGCTTATTCGTTCACTGTTGCTCCCTATCATTAATACATTTGAATTGTATTTTAATTGGCTTATATTGTTATGTACATTGTTTTTCTTGAATTTATGCGGTTCAATTGTAAATTTTGACATGTAAAATTTGAAATATGATGTTTTTGAAGTATAAGTGCAAAACGTGAAAGAAGTAATCTAGTATCTTACAGAATTTTTATTATTATTTACACACGTTTCAAAATTTCTGCATGACATAGATAGTGTCCCATTTTTATATGTATAGTATTATACTTGAGTAGATTGTGGCACATTGACTTGTCATTAATTTTACCCCAATAATAACCTATCGTCAAAAAATTTCTATCTAAATATTTATATTCTATATCGTGGTTATAGTTTATACTTCGTGAGTTTTTTTTTCGTGACAAGTAAGGCCAGCCTTTTCTAGTGTAAAGAAACTATTAAAAAGTTTTTTTTAAATAGCCATGTATGTTTTATATATACAGTACTATAATACGACTATTTATATTAAAGCACACTATATATTTATTCCTATAAATATAAAGCTTAAAATAATATTTTGTACAAATTCATATACAGGAAAATATAATATGAACAAATTATTTCTTCTTAGGATATATTCAAAAATAATTTAAATTATGAAGCTTCTTTAAATAACAAAATCGTTTTAAAGGCAAATTTCTGTTGTTAGTAAAAATTATATCTGCGCATTACGATAGCCATCAGCGAAGAAGCAATAATAAAACTGTTTATATCACAAACACATTAATTATTTTAAGATTCTCTTTGTCTTCAAGTAGTGCGAAGTACATTAACTTTAACTCGTAGCCTCTCGAGAAGAGTTATTTTTTTGTATTTAATAATTTTTTTATTACGCGACAACTCATTTTATCGCACATATTTCGTCTGAACGAGCCTAACATTAACGCTTATTTAAGATTTATCATTGCACGCGTCGAAGGAAAATGAAGTTCGCACTTCAGTCTGAATACACCTTAAAGCAGAATATGCACCCCATGTGCACGCATGCACACGCGTGTGTTTTTCCATCGCACGCTGCCGTTCACCTCTCACTCACTCACGACTACGATGACGACAACGTTGGCGGTGCTCAATCCAAACACACGTATAATAAACAACGGTGTTACTTACTTCCTCGTGCATCGAGAGAAGTAATCGACTCGATATCGCTAGCCGTAAAGCGGGTCACTTAAGACTGACACGATAAACGGCCACGAGTATAAAGTAAATAGGTACGCTTTACGCATTTGAACACGATTGTACATGTGCAGAAAAATGGGAAGGAAAATCTGCGATGTTTGATGCGCAAATATTTATTTAAGTGAAAATTCCAACTTCTTACAGCCATTCGAGGTAATTTATATTTGCATTAGAATAAGAGGTTATATTTGTTGGAATTCGGAAAATGGATAGTAATGAGGAATTACTACTTTGGATGTTATGTAATGCATTATTTCTTTAAAATGTAATTGTGTAATATATAGCAATATTTTCAAAATTAATATATTCTAAGTATTTCGCTAAAAAAAAACGTTAGCCAATATCTTGCTAAGCAATATATATTTAGATTAATTAATCCCTTGTTTTAATCAAATATTTTTTTGTTAGATAAATGTTTTAATTTGTCAATGCTTATTCATTTTAACGATATTTTTAGTACCTATGCAAACTCTGAAAGTAACTGTGAAATTTTGTATCAATAACTGACAAGTTTTTAATTAATTTTTATCTCTGAAAGATAAGAACTATTTATTATGTCTGATTAGTCACGTGCTGTTTCTACTTAACTCCGTAATCTTAATAATTATTTTTTTTTATTACAAAACAGTAGATATCTGTAAAAATTGTTGTAAAATTACTAATATTTTATTTTAAATAGAAAATCATGAATATTTTTAATTTATCAAAATACTTGACATTTGAATGAGATTCAGTTATTTGTTTTAAAGAATTAATACAATATTCAAATTATCAACTTTTTGTGAATCTTATATAAGTATGAAAAAATGTTCTTCTATATAACTGAATTTTTAGTGCGTAAAGAGAAATTTTGACTTTATAAGTGGGGTATA
The DNA here is from genome assembly GCA_030522565.1 of Ceratosolen corneri. Lineage (NCBI taxonomy): Eukaryota > Metazoa > Arthropoda > Insecta > Hymenoptera > Agaonidae > Ceratosolen > Ceratosolen corneri. The sequence goes on along the minus strand of JAPYYT010001634.1, from coordinate 25,656 downwards.
ATAATTATAATTATAATAACATTTCAATAATTCAATGACATTTCAATAATAATATATTCAATACAGATATGTGAATTGTTTCGAATATATACTTAGACAACTTTATTTATTTAATTTTATTTATTATCGATGGAGAAATAGTCAGTGATATAATAAGCAAATAGTAAAACTTATCACCATATAATACCTTGTGACATTTCCAGACATTATGAAAATTCCTTTCCAATGTAAACTCTATGCTTTAAGAATGACCTCAATATCTTAAAGTGCAACTATCCCATGAGAAGTAACACCTCTTTTAATAAGTTAATTCATTCGACGAAAAACTACCCTTTAACTGTGCGAACGCGTCTAGACTCAGACGTTAAATCAGAGGCCAATTTAATGCTTAACCCGCTAGTCATGCAAGCTGCAGCATCGTCATGCAGTCGATACGGAAGAGGCGTGCTCGATCTCGGCAGTCGAACACATACGTCCATTAGGTTGTGCCCCTCTCTCTCTCTCTCTTTCTCTCCGTCTCTCTCTCTCTCTCTCTCTCTCTCTCTCTCTCTTTCTCTCTTACTCTTTCATTCCCTGTCTTCCTCCTTCCATTTCTTTCTTGTGCTATGAAAACCCATAAACTATATTCTTTCCCGCGCCGCCCAACTTTGTTCTGACAAATTGACGAGAGGCGTCAGTGAACTCGATTTCACGAGACTGGAAAAGTATGCACTGGAAAAATTATGAACTAAACGAAAGGTAACATCAGCTGAGGAGAAAGGGGCGGATTGGGAGCGTAATTAATACCCTTGATAATTCTAAAAGTGATACGTCACTATTCCTTGGATCATATAACTTCGATACTACTTGCAGCTTGTGTTCAATGGTCTTGTATATAGGTAATTGTGCCAACTCTTAGATTATAAAAGTGGGTAAACTGGTAAAAACATTAGATAACAAATATTGAAATTTTTAATTACTAGCCAGTTGAATATTTGTAACATTTACTTGAGTCATTATTTTTAATCTTTGGAAATAAAACTGAAACGCAATATTTTTCTCCACATAAGACTCCAAAAATAGAAATAACTTTTCACGAAAGGATCTTACAAAATTACATTTTCTACATTTCAGTATTTTTTATAAACAATAAGTTATTAATTACTAAGTCGTTTGGAAAGTTGTACAACTAACCTGGAATGGAAGATTCGAAACTACTGTTACTTTAGAAGTAACTTTGCGTACGTATGAAAGACATCCAAATGAGGTTATGCATACTAGCTCTTTCTGCAGGTCCATTCTAATCTGTAGTGAAAACATGACTAGAGTGAAACTACAGGCTAGCAATTGCACTCTAAAAAGTAAAGCGTATAGAATTGTCGAAATTTTCATGATACTCAATGTCATAATAATAATGACAAAAATAATAGGAAGAAAGATAATAACAACAAAAATTATAATGATGATAACAATAATTTTCCTGATATATAAGTGCGATTTGGCTGGCTAGTCTAGAGGGTGATTCGCCGTCACTTCCGGCTTTAGCATTGAAAATTCATAGCGTAGGGTGCCAATAAAGAAAAGCTTTTCCCAGGCCCTGCACACCTGATGGAAAGACAACAACAACAACACGAAGAGGTAGATAATGGGGTTAGTAGGACAGGCGGAAGATTCGAAGGGGCTCTTCTTTATACTGGTCGGTTAACGCTGCTTTCGCCGATCTCGTGACTCCGGTGCACAAGCGTTTTCACGATTCCGCGAGTTGTTTCTTACAGTCCTATTGCACGCGAGCTGTCCTTACCGCACTTCAAATTATCAAATCTCCACGAATTGGTCGTTATTGTTAATTTTCTGGAGGATGAGCATTACTTGTTTATTGCTATAGTAATAATTCTAGGCGGAACTTGTACATTGAACTTTTTACAGTCGGCACTGATCTTCGATTCTTTTTCTTTGGCCCCACGCGTAGTTTCTTGTATTGACCAATCATATTGTGCTTTCTTGGGCGCTTAACTTTTCTGTTCCAATTTCATTGGCGATATATTCATTGGGAAATAAAGAATTACAATCTAATGATTTTTTTAAATGAAAACATAATATTTTTGCATTGTCCTTAGTACTCGTAGTTTGCTGTTAAGTATCAACAACTAATTTACGGGACAATTGTTTACGTTTAGAAAAATTGCGCTTAATAGGCTTTTTCCACAGAGTGAAAATATAAAATATGTGGTAGCAACAGGAAACGTATTGTGCGGGAATTATAATAAATATATTAGTTCTCTATCTGTTTAGTTTAAACAACTTTCCAATATTATAGAAGAATAAATAACTGAAAAATCGTACATGTACAAATTTAGACATTTGTAAAAAAATGTCTAAATTGCAATTCCACATATGTATTGGATAAATATCTTGCTTTAAAATCTTAAGATCATTTAATAATAGTTTAAGTCATTTCATCTGGACTTTATATTGTTGTTGTACTGAATACCGTTTAGAAATATGAAAAGCTTCTTGTAATATTAGTCATGATAAAAATCAATAAACACATACATTTGTTTTTATTAAAGTTATTATAAATAAACTTATTACATTTGTGATATACATGTGCATGTATGTGTATGTGGATGGGTGGGTGGGTGTATTAGTCTTATATGTATACATAAGTAAATTATGATATTAATGTTTATTATTCATTTTAATTATGAATCTCTTCGAACTCTAATTCATACAATGTTTAATAAATATTCATATTCAAAATTGTACGTAGTATGTTAAAATACAACCATGTCCTACAAAAATAAATTTCTAAGAGTTGACTACGTTTGTAAAAATAGAATTCTGTACTAAAAATATATCTTGCTGCACTATGTGCATTAGCATTTAAAATTTGAAAACAACATCCAACATATTGAATAAGTATGGATAATTCTTTAAAATAAACAAAACAAAAAAATTAAATTTCGTTATTTTGAATTAGATCACAAAATACTGGATTATATTATTCAAAATATATTTTTCAGAAATTCATATATAAATAATGCATTTTTCATTATTATTATTCTTATTCTAATCAAGACCTAAAATTTTAATGTAAATCGTTTCGAATTTATCAAGATAACTGTACTCCAAAATAAGTAATCATTGTTATTTCTACTGCTCATGTTCCTAGTAATAACTAATTTTATTTACAGTGAGACGAATAATTATTTTACAAATAAATAACAGATATACGGTTCAGTTGCTGAACCCCACTTCAAATAATTAGCTATTTATTATATTTTAATATAAGTATTCATTTGTTTATAACCTAAAAGAAACAATAAACTTTCATATTTATAAAAATACTTATAGATGAGAAATAATATACTTTGGCAAAATTAAGGTATTTATTGATAATTTATTTGAAGAATTTCACTTATAACTTAAATTTAAATAAGCCTATTTAATTTTAATTTTGTTTATGTTACAGGTGAGATAGATTATTGAAGTAAAACTAAACCTTTACCACTTAAGAATTTTAATTCGTTTATTTATAAAATATAAATTTATTTCATGTTTGAATTATATATTTTTATATATATTTTAATATATTAAATATTTAAATAAGATATTTTACTTATGATGTTATTTTAAAAATATAATTAATCGGCATATATTTATTATAGAGCAATAAATTTCATTTAATTAAGAAATATATAAGAATAAATCTATTTCTATACTTGTACATTAAAATTTAGTAAAATTATCTTTTTGTTAATTTGCTTTTTATAAAAGGTAAACTATAAAGTTAATGTTATTTCACGATGTAATATAATAAATAAATAATTCAATTGTCGCATGAAGATATGAAATTTAATTTTTAATCATTGAGATTCCTTTAAATTACTTAATTTTTCATTATAAATATAATATTGTTTTTCAAATATTTTTTTAAATATATTTTTTTTTAAATTTAAAATAAACATAAAATGTATATTTTAAACTATATATACACATATTCCAGTATGTCTGCTGTTAAAATATCTTTTGTTATTTGACTTTTTAATTTATTTTAATATAATTATAAAAAAAAAATTAAGTTAAATAAAAGAAGTTTAAGAGTTATAATGATTAAGAAAAAAGTAGTTTAAAAGTTTGTATTATGTATATGGATTATTCTTTGGTAGATACTTGATAGAGAATATAAATTTTATTCTATTATTTAGTAAATTTATAATAAAAGAATAAATACTATGAAAAAATGTAATCTCTACTCTATATAAAATATAGCACTGGTGATTGATTAAAAAAAATTTTATTGATTTTCGAACTATTACTTAAAACAATATTATATAATCCTTGTACATGACTAATAATTAAAATTTATTGACTAGGAGTTATTATTTATTAACTTGAAATTATTATTAATAAGTTAAACATTAATACATGTAAAAACTATATAATTAAGCATTTTTTTCGCCCTGAAACATATTATTTTAGTGATCAAAGCATTACAAAACAAATTGAATAATAAACATTGTTGTCGAGAATTTTTTACATAGGACGCACTAATCACACATTTATGACAAAGAGTGCAAAAAGACGTAAAAATATATTGTACTGTTATTATGATCATTAATCTCGTTTTTCATAAATTTCGAGAAAGTAAGGTACAAAAAATAATTTCGCACGCTTTCCTATTGGTGCTACATACATTGGAGCAATGACTAAGATTCAAAAGGATTTATAGGATCCAGCTGGAAGGAAGGTCATGTAGCCATTCTAGTACGCATCTGTTCAGATCTTTTTTTCATATTTTTTGCTTTCAATTATAGGAATAGAGATGATGTCTGTTAAAAATCATAAAGTAAAATTTCACTTTAAAATCATATATAATATTACATGAAAAAACTAATTCGATTTCATCAATGAATTGTATCATAATTAATCATGAGTTTTATCATTATGCTATAAGATAAAGATAAGAATAAATATTATTATACAATTTCATAATAAAAATTTCAATAATATTGTAACAAATTGTTCATTTTCATAGAATAGTCACCGTAATATAACGTAGTATTTTATAATCTATAAGAGATAATTAAACTCAATATAGTTTCTTTTGTAAAAGTTTTGATTTCGCAAGCATATATATTGAACACCGAATGCCGCAAAATATTTGAAAAGACGTTTAAAGTTACGATTTGGCATGCAAACAAAACCTCTGCTGTTCTGCGATAACAACAATGTCGCGTCTCTACGGAAAAGTCCTTCTTTCGTGATTTCGCTGCATCGCGTCGAATTGTGCATCGCTAACTGATGAAAGGAGTAAAAAGGTTCATTAATTATTGAAGAATTTGCGTACATCTCGCGGAGCCGGAGCACTGAGTTGAGCGAGAGATTTCGATATATGAGAGTGCGATAACAGAATTTTCATAGACTGCGGACTACAATTGAGATCTAGCGGTGAACGGCCCACGAGTTTTCGCGCCGTGACACAACCCACGGCTGCCAGTAATAATGAAGCCCATCCACCTCGAATCTCCTCCTACGCGGGTACGGCCGCCCCGAGGCGGAAGTGGATGGCAAGCTGGATTTCTAGGTTAAATACGCGAGTGTTTATGCAGAGCTGCAAACTGGTTCTCTTCGTGCGTATGTTTTTGCACGTGCGCCCGCATCTATTTTCCAAGCCGCGATTTTGAATGGGTGGTCCATCTAGCTCTATCTCTTCCATGATACCCCAGATGTATCATTCGATTATTTGTAGGGGGAATAATTGCACCGAATATTGATTATTTCAATGATTTTCATTGATTAATTTAATGAAAGAGTTTTCAGGACATCTTTGCATTTGATGATCGATCTGGAATATGCGAATGTTTCTTTCGATTTCTCGTTAAAAGCGAAATCCAATTTCATTTCGTTATCAACATAATTTTTATAGAAGATTACTTACCTGCCGAATAATTGAGTAACTTGTTTACGGAATTTGTTATTTATATTAAGAGATACTACCTATAAGTTCATTGCGTTGCTTTAAAAAAAAAACGGGACCATAAAAAACTAATAAAATAAAAAAAGTGGAATGAATTGATAAAGCAGAAAATACTAAGAAATGCAGGCTGTACTGTAAGAGCTCTGTTACTTTATCATACATTTATACTGAATTTCAGATTATTTTCTAACATTACAATAGCATTATCGGAGTTATTAATAGCTAAAAACAGAAGTTACTTATATATAATTAATAATATAAATATGCATGCGAGCTACAGCTTTATTAAACAGAAACGTTTTAGCCTATTAAATGCGAAATGGAAGCCCAAACTATTTCATTGTTAGATATACTACGAAGTAATGTGGTAATGTAAATTAAATATGATGGTACGTGAAAATAAAAGGGGTTTTTTAATGACTAAAGCGATCGTCCGATTATTTTAAACTAAATCGTCCAAAACTAAATCGTCATAATTATTCATGATTAATATATATAAGCTGAAATCAATAATTTCTATGGAAAATATTTATAATTGTATGTATTCACATCATTTACTTATATTTAGAAACCAATTTGTACCAAAATTTGTTTATCTGTGGTGTTCAAAATTTACGATCTTCCTGTTATAAAAGAAATTGTAATATATTGCATATAAAATTTTTTAAAACCTATTTTAAATTTACAATATTAACTAAACCTAAATTACAAATTTTATTTTGTCACAACAATTTATATACATTTATAGTCGAAATAAAAAAGCAAGAGGTCGTAATGGTTCACAAAAAAGGTTAAACTCGTTCTAGCGGCACAGTACAATCGCCAACATTTCCAGAACGAAAAATGCCACGCAGCTGCACAACCCGGAACTGCTGAAGTCACTCTTACAGTTTTACCCAGTCCACGCCGGAAGATTATGCCCGTAAACCGCAGACCATTCAAAATTTCGTTTGTTTGCACTGACCTTATATATAATTGAAATACGTAATTAAAAATTTTCTTTAATTTTTAATGTAACGGTTACAATCACTTGGACACATCAAATAAAACAATGCAGAAAATATATGTCAAGAACATAATTTTCAGCTTAATGATTAAAAATACAACTAAGTCAAATAATGTTAACTTAAAATAATGAAAATAAAATTAAAAAGAACTTTAATATTTGCAATGTAACAAATAAAAAATTTATATAAAAAAAATATTGACGTAATTAATAAAATCTTCCATTATACAACATATATTATAATAATAAAATTCATTTGCTTTAAACTACATTAAATCACAACAACTATAAATTATTCTTCTTTCATAATACATTAAAGACATTTATGGCAATTATTTTTTAATCGAGTTCTTTAATAAAAATAAAAAGTAGATAAGCATCATTTTAGAATTTAAAAAACATACTAGGTAACAGATTTATATTTCTAATATTATTCATATTAGTTAGTAAATCCTCTCTCTCTCCCTCTCTCTCTCTCTCTCTCTCTCTCTTTCTCTCTCTCTCCTCTCTGTCTCTCTCTGTATATAATAAAAAACTTTTAAATATAAAAAGCTGTTCTATTGTTCTTAATTCTGTATTCAATGGATGAAAATATTAGCTTTAGAATTTTTAAGATGCTATTGCTTTATATTATACATTGTTGGAACCGACGTGAAGCTGATAGATGTTGGCACGAGCATCGAAGGCACTACTAGTTAGCAATAAATAAGCACGTACAGTAACAAAACTGTCGCTAAAAATTACCTAAATTTCTTTCTAAAAAGGAGATATTCAACGGCTTACAATAAAGTAATCAAAAAAATTAAACACATAAATTCAATTGATACATTTTGAATGTATTGAACAAAGTTTAAAAGTAAAGTTGTAGCTATGTTGGTGTGCATACTCCAGTAAAAAGAAATGTATGAAAATTATAAAATAAAATAACGGTACTTAACTAGGAAATGGGTTAAAACCGTGAATGTTATTCATCATTGGAAAGACCTACGTGCCGATCATCGCACACTCCGGAAGAGTTTACTCGACTTGTTGGAAGTATAGCCAGCTGCAATCGAGATTGGCGTTCATGGTTTACTTGCGCGCACCTCGGCTGGCCTCGCTTCGCCTCGAACTACTTCTGCGCCCTGTCGCATTTTTCGACCTATCGAGCGATCGCTGCCCTCTTCCACCTCCCAGCCCACTCGTTCTACGGTTGCGTTCGTTTCTCCTCCATGACTTCATGGGAAAATAGTTTTTCGCAAATTATTCCTACAATTTTTACCACTCTCGAGGAGAATGGAATTTTAAATAATGTAGAAATAGTTTGTCGACTCTTGCTGCTTTACCGTTTTGCTGAGCCATCTTTTATGACACGGACGCTTCTAACAGATTTTAACGGATAAAATACTTTAGCGTTATATGAACATCCCAGACACTGTCATCCTACGTTCTTTTTATAATCTAATTATTTAATTACAACTATAATTTAAGTATTGGCAATATTTAATTAAATATTAATTTTAGGCTTATTTTAATAATCGAACTGACTTTATGTTTATATAATTTAGTAATTTTCATAAAAAATAAAATTTGCTGATTCTCTCATAAACAATTAGAAATAATAATGATCTCTAACGAACGATGAAGGATATCGACAAATTTTAAAATAAGTTTCTTCTATAAAACATATTTTATAACGTCAACTGGAACTTTAACATTTATTACAGTTTATTATTATTATTCTTATTATTATTATTATTATTGTTACATATTATTATGATATGATAGATAAAAATATAATTATGTGTACTGTAATTCGCAAATTTATATGTACTATAATAATTTATATGTACTAAATTCGCAGATTCCTAACTTATTAACGAATTCCTTTATAAAAATTATAAATATTGAATTCATCTACGTTATCATATTTTAAAACGATTCATTAATATGCTATTGAATTGAATTATTTTACATAAATAATAAAGAAACTTAACATAATATTTAAAATTTTGATTAATTTTAATCATCGAGTAAATAATAAGATCGAAGTCATTCATACATTATATTCATCATTCCGTTTTTAAAGTCACATTTTTTCTGTATTGTATTGCAGTCACGTTTCTATTAATATTCTTAACTTTACTTGTTATCACTCATTTAACTCAGTTGATTTCCATTATTATTGTATGCTTTCACCTTATACAAATAAAAAGTGATTTAAACAATAAGATAAAATTGCAAACATCAAAAAACTTAACACATGAACAAACTTACAAGACATAAATAATTAAGGTTAATTATTTCAAAAGGATTATATATTTAATTCTATTAAATTACAATATTAAATATTATATTAATATTAATTGTTCCAAACATATTAAATTAAACTATATTATACCAAAAAATATGTAATACTTTGGAAGCAATTAATTTAATAATTTCTAATTCAATTAATTGATTAATTATTTATGAATAATTTTTTCTTTAACCAATAATATAAATATTTTAATTTAAACTTTTTCGATGCGCAAAATCTTTATATTTTATAGTATTAATTGTCAATTTTTCATCTAACATTTATTTTTATTCAAATTATATAAACTCTATAATATTGAATTATTTTTATTAAAAAGAAATTTAAATATTCAAACCTTGAACATTTATATTAATAAATAATAAAAATAATAATAAAAATATAATAATAAAAATAATTCATTTTCAAATAAAATTAAAATTCTATTCGAAAATCATTTTTTAAATATTACCATTATAGGTAGTAATTTCAATTATAAATAATTATAATTGATTTTTACAGAAATTTTTATCAACAATTTAATGTTACTAATTTCTTAGTATAGAACGCTGTAATGCTATTATAATACAGAAGCCAAATAAATTGCAGCAAATAACATGATATAACTCTAACAGTTTTTCATTTATCGTTCTGATCTTTTGAAGAAATAGGGACAAAAATGCCTGCAACATACATGCTGATAAATGCACTTAAAGATCTATCTATGGCAATGAATGTACACAAAAGATAGCATACATTGGCGCGAGAACACGGAAGTGAATGGAGCCCTCTTTGTCTATCCTTATCTCTCTTTCTCTCTCACCATAGATTTTTCGGCCCAGAAAGCAGATCCGAAGCTGCCATCACCGCCGCAAGGCGTAGGTGTATAATGCCGATCTAAACGGCTTTCTATCTCCTTCACTCACTCTCTCTCTCTCTCTCTCTCTCTCTCTCTCTCTCTCTCTCTCTCTCTCTCTCTCTCACTCACTCATTCGCTATAATAATCATGGAAAACCATGTCTGCCCCTCTTCATGAGTGATAGAGAGAAAGAGAAGGAAGCCGCTATGCGAGAAAACTTCTTTGCGAACCTGAGTCTGATCGATGTATAGCCTCGCGGTGCGCCTTTCCACTCCTTTATTTATTATTGCTATGCCGGTCTTACTGTTAGTGCCAACGCTACTTGGTTTATTCTTTTTAATTGCGCGACGGAAAACGGTGCTGCCTACGATCCTTATCACTTATCGTCTCTCCCCCGTCACGCCGGTTAATCCTCGGCCGAGTTTCTAATTCTATTACACTCTTCGGATCTTCGCTCTGGGTTGACTTTCTCCGGATCAATGCCCAAGCTTACTCAGGCCTCGCCTTTCTAAAACACTATTTTCTGTGCGTGCGTATTTTTGAAATGTGCTCTTAGCCATGACTGATCATAACTTATTGACCGGAGATAATAATTATTACGGTTGAAACGACCTACACTTTTAATTTTCCCAACGGACTTCCAGTTATGTTGCTGATATATTAGACATTTTAACAGCTAATCATTTCCTGACTTCAAGTATTTTATAATCTTGGGACTTTTCATGCACGCGATACAATTGATCAACCCATTGACTATTGCCATCGATAAGTACGAAAGGAACAAGGAAAAAAAGAACTAATCATTTTAATTCAAAATTAATTTTTCTTGTTTATTTGAATTATTGATTCATTCGTTGGTCAATTTTTTCCTATAAATTAATTCGTAAAAATGTTTAAAACCTTAATCTTTTGTAAAAAGCCTTTCTTTTATATCAATATTTATTAATATAGCAAATCAATAAATAGAATATTCTTCAATATCTTTGAAATTTTTGATTAATTTTTATTTAAACATAATACTTAAATAATATTGAAAATTTAATAATAATGAATTAAAAATCTACAGTTGCCTTAAAATTAACGTGATTATAAAAAATAATACTTTATTTTATTTTTCATTTATTTTTTAATTATTTTTTGTTTATTTCTCATTTATTTTTTAATTATTTTTTATTCATTTTTCATAGCATGAAATTATCGAACATTTTTACTTATTGCAAATGATATTGAATTTTTCAAAATGACACATATTTATTATATAAATAATGATTACATTGAGAGTAATAATAATAAAAATAATAATAATAATAATACCATATAATAATATTCTTATATTTAAGTAAGAATAAATGGAAAGAACAATTTACGTAGACACATCGAACAATATTTCTATAAAATAATAAAAAAAAACTACACTTAAATTATAATATGAAATTATTTTTAGTTTTCTTGTACAACTACTTTATAATTTTAAATTTCTTTTTCACGTACGATCTTGACTAGTGTATAAATTTTTAGCTGATATCCTTAAACAATCATCATCAAAGTACAAGTATGTCAAGTTTTAACTTATGCGAAATAGTTGAATGATACTTTAAAACACTAACGTACATCTAAAGACATTCATATTTTTAGAAACTTTTTCCTCCAAAAATATATTAAATACGCTATAAAATATAAAACTAGTTATTATGTTTTTTACAAAGTAATCATTTACTTATAAATTATTATTTACAATATATTTAAAATAAATTTATATATTAGTTATTAGTTTAATATTATGTTCAAAAAATATTACAAAGTTATATGAAAAAATAATATTTGAGAATTATGTATACTTTTAGATTATGCATTAAAAAATTATCAATTTTTATATAATATTGTATTGAAATAAATAATAAATATTTTAATTAGGTAAAAATTTAGTTTACTCATCATTATGCAAAATCTTAAATTGTCATTTAAAATAAAAAATTAAAGAACATTAGGCATTGAAACATACATTTTGAATATTATTTTAATAATCTCACTGATTCAAATTATTAATAATTTAAAATTTGTGAAGATATTCAATCACATTTAGATAAAGACTTTCAAAAAATTTTTAATCGTTTCTAATTATATTATAGTATATACATCATCTTTTTACATTTAACATTAGTACAGAACAATTTTTCTGGGTAATTCAATGACCTCAATTTTAGAACTTTTTATAGAAATGAATTGCAATATTGACCAAACATTAAACATTAATTACTATCGAGTAATACTTAATTGAATGTCAAAAGTCATTTAAATATCATTATTTAAATCTTTAGTTTAAATAATTATTAATTGTCTATCCTATTTTCAAAGTAATGCCCTATCAGAAATGTGATTACATTATTCAAAATAAATGGAGAAAAAATACTATAAGTAGTGAAATAACATTGAGAAATAAAGAAAATTGCTTCAAATAAGTGGTACAGAATATTATGAAATCTGCAAATTTTCATAGTACACAAGGATTACAAGTTCTTCATTACAATAAATACAATAATAATCACCAATTTTAGGTACGTAAAACATCATCTCCGCTTTGACTGTATCAATTACCAAAGCTATTATCGCGATCGACGCTCGCTGGCTCGTATTCAGTGGCAACCAATCGTCTATCCTCTGTCCTACACTATGCATCTAACGTATTACCAAGCTTTTGTTATAGTCTCACCATATATCCAATATTTTCTTAATATCCTAATTAATTATTAAGCATTTTCATTTTCATTGTAAAATTAAAATAAAGCAATAAGCGATTCTTTGAATTATTAAAGTAATGCAAGTACTAAAACCACTTTGTATTATTTTACATATGGCGTGTTTGTTTGTATTTATAAAGCTTATAATATACCGTGTGTAAAATTTAAAAAATATTTTTTAAATGTTTCCAACTAACAAGTCAAATTAATTTTAAATGAAGTTTAGACGTATTTAAATATCTAAAATGTAATTTCTATATGAATTAAGATTCGTTAATTTTCAATTATTATTCATAATAATATAAATATGTATACAATTGAATTAAAAGAAGTAACGGAAATACTTATAAATATTATCGACTTTGGAATATTCACTTCATTTTCCGATAAACTTGAACTCTACAGTTTTTATGAAATTCAAATTTGTATTATGTAAGTAAAATGATATTTTTTTAAAAGTTTGAGAAATTAAAAATTATTTTAAATTGAAGAAAATTAATTAGTGCTAGATGTTGTAATAATTTTATGTTAAAGTAAATTTGATTTTTTTGTATAAGTATCTTCAGTTATATACAACCAAAAAGAGAAAGATATTGATAAATAAGAGACATTTAATTGGGTCAAATACATAAGATTAACAAATTTAAAGTAAATTGATTCTTAAATTAGCAGAAATGGCTATTATGTCAATAAGATTTATAATCACGTTGATTAATTGAAAAATAGTTTAGAACTTTTTAATAAATGTGCATATAGTCGCATAAATTATAGATTTCATAATATAAATACAATTTAATGCTATACATAATTTTTAGTATTTAGTTTGAAGAAGAATGACATTTTCGTTATAATCTTCATTAATTCATGAATTTTTTAAAATTACAGTAATTTATTGATAGTAAGCTTTACTTATAATTTAAAGATATCTGGTAATTAATATGCAATGTAAAAAAATATTAATGTATATTGTAATATTTTGTTTTATTATGAATTACGAAATAGTATCGAATTTCACTATTTTAATTTTCATAATTTACTAAAATATATAATAAACATAATGTAACTTTAAATATTTAGCAACAGATACGCGTAAGTAAATCACATTCGTAGGTAATCATGTATGTCATTTGAGCAATTAAGTAATAACCAGATATGTTCGATGTTTATATATATACGAATGTTAAAGTTGATATAAATATGAAAAATCAATTATTGTTGGTTAAAAATAACTGCAGAGTAAAAATACGGGATAGAATAAAATAAATGTCAAGTTAAATATAAATTTCTTAAATTCAATCCTATCCACTTTAAGAGCTAAAGGAATAGGACACAAGTTACCGAGCTATTAATTGGCCTCGGATCTTCGCGTCAAAATAAGTTGCATGCCAAGCCATTTCCTAGCTCGAAAATATTCTTTTCTCTATTAGTCGAAAGAAGTCACTTTGTATCGTACTCGCGCGCACCTTCAAGTCTTTCAAGAAGGCTAATAAAAAATCCAATAAGGAGGATAATGAAAAGAAAAAAATAATATGGAACCACAGGACTGCAAGCGTTAAATGATGCATATCGCAGGCCGAATAAGTGCGACAATGGCCGATCTATGAGAGTCTCGCGTACGCTCTCACACAACGGCACCCTATTTTTGGCACACGTGCGCGGACGCATACAGGCTTACGTACACAAAGTCAGTCGCACAGAGAGAGAGAGAGAGAGAGAGAGAGAAAGAAGATGGGAGTTGGGGAACAAAGAACGAGCGAGAAAACGAATGATTGAGAGAGGTGGTAGGGAAGAAAGAGAGAGAGAGAGAGAGAGAGAGAGAGTAATGCGTAAGCCGGCTTGGCGTGGTCGTGATAGCCGTGTGCACCAGTCTACTGTAGAGGGCATTTCAGCGAGATTACCGGTGCATTGACCCCGAGACGGCGACTACGTGTCACCCCTTCACCGTCGCGCTCAGCTTCGAGGTAGAATGAGAGGAACAGCGAGCAATTGAGAGAGAGGGAAAGACAACTGACAACCCGACACGTTATTATATCCCTCCTTCTTTCTTCAACTCTCTATCCCCGTCTCTCTTCGACTTCCATCGTCCGCCATCCCCACTTTCGGTTCTCCGACCGACCGACCGACCGATCTCCTCCTCGTTCCACTCTTACGCCACCATCGCCTCCTCCTTGTCCTCCTCTTCTGTTCTACTCTTCCTTCCCCTTACTCTCTCCTGTCACTACCCCCAGCACTTGCTTGTTAAATACTACTGCACTTCTCTGTGTCTCTGTCTTATTGTTAAATGCGCGCGTCTGTTTGTCTGTCAATCTCTCAGACTCTTTCTCTCTCATTTTATCTCTCTTTATCTAGTTGCTTCTTTTATTATCTATCTTTTGTAAAATACTCAATGGAAAACATGTAAGAGGAAATTATTCATGATAAAACTCTGTGTATTTACAAGTGAATACATTTACGTATTATTATTGGAAATATTTTTCCTCTAATTAATATTTTAATTACAAAAATTGATGCAAATATCAAAAAGTATTTACTTGTACTTAGATAGTGCATGATCATAATTATTGTTTGATGTAAAAATTAAAATGAAGCAAAACTGATTTTACAGAAATTGAATTTTATCTACTTCTATATAAAAAATATATGTAATTTGTACTATATTTTATAAAATATTAAGTATAATTATTAGAGTTTTCCTAGTATTACACTTTATTTCTATTCGATTCAAAAGGTTATTTTTTTAAGAAATTTATACATGTTTTTGTCTAATAACAATATTGTTATTTTATGCTTATACTTAAAAAACAGATTTTAAGCATTATTGGATAAAACAACACATGAAATTATATTATTTTATAATTATTTATTTTGTAAAATATTTTATAACGAATTATTTTATTTATAATATAAAAACATTATAAAGAACTATTATTTTAAAGAAAGTTAACTTTAACTAAAATTAATACAAAAATGTATGCTTTGTAATAAGACGATAAAAGCAGAATTCGAACGACACCAAATTTGCAAATGTTATTCTATGTGTACAGAGGCTTTAGAGCTCCGTTGCAATATATTTACTAATGGCTACCTCACTTTCCTATTCAAAGATTATCAATGATTATCTTACATAAAAGAATGGTATGATATTGTAAGTTACAATAAATTTGTGGTAACTTTATTATCTATAATCTTGTTCATCTTGTTCATGTTTTAAAATTGAATTATTTAGAAATTTTTTATTTACTAATATTAAGTAAAATTGTAATAACTATTGTTTGTAATGCTTTACTTTCTGATATAAAAAGCAGTGCAACAATTTTTATATAATTTAATAATACAAGTATATAGAAAAATTTTTGATCGTAATTTTTCGTTCTATGTCGTAGCAGAAATCTAGATATTAAATAAATTATGCGTAGAGTCTGACAAATCTACAAAATGATGAAGCTAATTTTTTTTCATAAGCATTAGAAAATATTTATTATATATGTAGGTTGCTACCTACTCCTTTCAATTTTAAAGATCGTTTTTTGTCTATAATTGCATATCGCAAAGAATTGAACTAATTTGGAAAAACACTTTATTAAAACTATGAATAGCTATCGTAAATATTTAAATTTTTAAACTCTTAAAATTTTTAAATTTTAATTTTAAACCAAATTAAAGATGTCCCGCATAAAACTAAAATGCAGAGAGCGTCCTAGAGAGGGATGGAATAGCACAACAAGCGACCCGCTTGCACTTAATCGACTGTATGTCAATTCATAGCTAAAACACGTTTTCCACGTTCTCTACGAGTTATAGCATAGATGGAGTGGCGGAGAGGGGAAGGGTAAAGAAAAATCTGGCGCGTCCCGCGTACGACGATCATAAAAGCCGCTCAATTAGTGCTTGAGGTTCGTCACTACACGGGCGATTTTGCAACTTTCTCTCTCTCTCTCTCTCTCTCTCTCTCTCTCTCTCTCTCTCTTTGCGTGCTTAAAGTGCAATTTCTCTACCTCCTTTGCGTACGTACCACGTGGAAATCAGAATAATCGCTCGCAGCAGGTTAGCAACACATTCTCTTACATAAAGTGAGGTGCATTTTTATGAAACGGCTTGCGTTACCATGTGTTGATGAGAGAAAATAAAAGAAAAACAAATGAGATGGAATGGTAATCAGCAAGAGAGGAGAGGGAAAGCAATATCCAATGGAGATGGAGTTTACTCAGCAGGAATGTTGTTTCCAACAGTGTATTTACTTGCATACTTTTTTCTTTTGTTAAAGTCCTTGTCCTTCGAAAATTAGTTGAAATATTAAGTGAAATTTCTGATTAATTGGAGATTGCATAAATATTGTACATCATAGTGACTAAAGTGTTTTACCTCTACTGTTTAATTAGAAATTTACAAAAACGTTTCTCTAATTATCATTATTTTAAAAATTACGCATTTATTCAATAGCTTTCAAATGTTTTGGTTATCTTTAAAACATATATAATGCCAAATAATCAATAAGAATTAATTTATATACTTTATAATTTTAAATAAATAAATATATTTTAAATAAATATATTTTAAATAAATTATAAAATTCTTTCAAAAAACTAAATAGATGTAATAATATATAGGCAGTGATAGAATTTAATAAATATTTTTTAAGTACATTAAATTATTGCAGTCAACAAATCTTAAGAAAAGATTTAATAAATACATGTAAACCCATTATTTATTATGAGATTTATATTATGTAATATATATTATTTATATTATATAATATAAATCTACACTATCATATATATATTTTTTTTTTAGAATAATATTCATATATATTTTTAATATATGTGAAATTACAAAATTGTAGCCATTTCAAGGGATAATAAAAAAAGCGAAAGTAGCACTACGTATCAAAATAAAAACATTCGTGAACAATGATATTTAGTATATATCAACGAATCACTTTAATGTGCCTACTATCTATTTTTTTTAATAGTAAGATATTGTATTCTTATGCTATGAAGTAAAAATATTTATATAATAAATTCCTTGTGAGTTTTTAATGTATTTTTTATTGTTCGAATACTCACAAAATGTCTTTAATCGATAAATATTCACCAATTGTCTTTTACGTAGTACTGCAGTTGTAACAATGAAAACTGAAACGTAATAAAAGGAACAGTGATACTACAGAAAGGCAGACACGTATACAAACAAACACACAGACAGACATAGAATAAGCGAAAAAGAGAGAGAGAGAAAGAGAGAAAGAAAGATAGATAGATAGAGAGAAAAAGAGAGAGAGAGAGAGAGAGAGAGACGGAAGATAAAGGGAAGAAAACAGACAGAGCGCAGAAAGAGAGGTATCTCACGTAAAATAAAATTGTAATTATAGAGATTGTCAGATGATTAGAATGTTACTTTCACTTTGCACTTTGCACTTTGCTCATTAAAATCTACGAATTGGTCAAGGCATGCAGCAATGCGTGTACCACTGTGCTAAAATGCCAATTTATGTAAAGCGTCTATACTGATTACGAGAATATTCGATATTACGTGTGCGTAAGGATATGAAGATTACTTCGACTCCGTCTACTTCTTACATAGATCTAATTTTCCTAAGTGAATCGCTCACGAATATTTATTCTTTCTATTTGTGATATACTCTTACGCTGTGATGATACTTTTTCTTAGATTGACTTAATTGTTCTTTTATTACAAATGTTTTGTGAATTTATATTTAATGATGTATAAATTGAACTTTAATTTTGTAAAATTGACTAGCATTTTAGATTCATTAGTAGATCGATGAAAATTGTTCTATTCAATCACTATTAATAAAAAAAAAGCTTTGCTGATTAGAGAAATTTTTACATTGTTTTAGAGTCTATTCTTACTATAATGCATAATAACTACAAAATTTTTAACTGAAAATTTTATATTTTATTCAATATTTGTTAATCATAATAAATTGATTCTGTCTTAATAAATGGCTTTATATTATAAAGTAGACTGTTATTAAAATAATTGATTTATTGTCTCGATTTATTGAAAAATTAGCAGTACTTAATTGGTACCGCCCTTTTATTATTATCTTCGTCATTCGTAGACTAAACAACTTAGTATAAAATCTATGGGTCGAATTAAGATTAGTTGCTTAAATATCTTAAATTAAACGTTTGATGTTAAATTTTGCTTTTCATTTTTCTTCGGCTAATCTTGTATTTTTGTATAATAATCATGTTACTGAACTTTCGAATTATGGTTAATATAGCAATTGTTAAAATCTGTTGCCAAAGAGAACGACTCATTTAATCTTACGATAGTCTCAAAGATAATTTGATTTGAATATTTTCTATACACTATTTTTAAAAAATAGTAAGGATTCTATTTGGAGTCGTTTATTAAGAAAAAAAGAGCAGTTCATGCGATATAAGTACTTAGAAACTGTGCTGTTACACGAAGATACTGAGAGAGGGGGGGGGATAAACAGAAAACGAAAGGATAAACAGATAAAAAGCGAAGGCTGTAAATCTGGTTAAAGCGAACGATAAAAGGATTTATTACTGTCAGATAGATACAAACTTCGGAGGCAAAGTGAATACCTGGATAAGATGCATTCGACGATCAAGATGACCTATATTTGATATTTAATGGTGTCATCAATAACTTTGTGGCAATAAGCATACGTAATTTGAAAGGTTCTAATTTTCTGAAGATTCAGTAAATAATATTTAGTGATGGTCAGTGTTATAAAATTCTTAGACGGTTAAGAGCACGTATTTTACTATTGTTTATCAATTCACAAGTAATTCTTTGTTGAATTAAATAATCGTTTCAGAACCTATCGTATGTCAATACAAACTTCTAAATAAATACTAATATTTTCTATGTAAATGTTCTATATATATTCTAATATAAATTAAACAATATAATTGAACATCTTTTAAAATCAATACATCTTCTAATATATTCTATTATACATTCATAGATTAAATTCATGATTTTGGCGTATATTTACACGATAAATTGTTTAAAAATAAATTTTATGTATGCCATTTTTGTAAATACATAAATGTATGTATATTCACTCTTTAATTGGACATCATTTTTTCATAAATTTTTTCTGATTCATTGTCTATTTAATCTTAATACTCTCTTCATAGGGACGCTAATATTTATATAGAAGCTCCTAAGATTTATAAAGAATAATTTAATCCAAGCTTTTGAAAAATATTTCACTTTACAATTTCTAGAAGCTGAGGGCTTTTATTGTAGAAATAGATTTTCTATTGCTATGGACTTTAGCTGACTAAAGTGGTAGTGATGGATACAATTTTATTAATCATTTAGCTCATCATTAAATTATTTATTGCTATTTAAAGGCACAATTTTATTTATATAGTTGTAAAATATGCTTAAACGAATATGTTTTATAAAATTAAGAGTTAAATATATTTTGATTATAATTGATGAATTATAAATATGCATGATTAAAAAGATATTGTTTATTAAATTATTTATATAACTTGATTCAATTAGATTTATCATATTAGGTCTTCATATTTTCAATATAATTTTATATTTCATTTATTTAATATTATTCTGGGATATTTTGTACCAATATATATTAATATATTTTAACAAATGTCATTCAATGGATTGATTTATTTTTAAACGATTATACCTAAAAATGATGTAAATAAGTTATATTTAAAAAGCTATTAAAATTCATTATATTTAATCTTTGATGATTCGACCAACATGAAAGTTAAATTTCATCAACAGCATTTTAGTTGAAATTAATGAAAATAATTTTCTTATTATTTCTTCTGTGATTCGTTATAATAGATTAATATAGTCCATAAAGGATATTAAATCTTTATCCATATTAATATTATTTGTTCACTTAATTAATTTGAAATTTTAAATTAAATTAAAATTAATTGAATAAAAGATCAACGATTTTGTTAAAGATACCCTTCCAGACGATAAAAATAAACTAAATATCAGCTAAATTTCGCAGTAATTATATAAAAATTATATAAATAAAAATTAGGATTTACAAAATGGTTGGTTATGAGTTTTCGAATTTGATTTATTTTTTCACACAAGCACACAGAACAGGCATCTTACGTGGCTACAATGACAATGGACTGTAAATTGAAGGCTTGCTGAAAAAGTTTCACTATTAACTTCGAGACGAAAATCCCAGTATAAAATGTAGATTTAATTTGCCATCACATATTATAGTGTTCTCCACTCGTCACGACGTCCTCGCATACGCATCGATGTTAACTCTTTCTCTCTCTCTCTCTCTCTCTCTCTCTCCTCTAGTTCTCGATTCACACATTGTAATACACGATCTCTCTGCTCGTGCACACGCACACAATGTGCGCGCGGTATTACATTACGTACTCCCGACAGCTGCTCACTCTTCGGGGCCTGTGTATCAAGGTTATCGGATCTCGGGACTCGCGTACGAACCCTTGACGCCTTGTCCTCGTCTATAGTATAAATCAGCATATCGGCATACGTTTCGTGAGCGCCCAGCATTAGAGAAACGGAGAGGAGAAGATAAAGAAAGTAGCGACGACAAAGCTTGAGGTGGGGGACGGGGGACGTCGGTGAGTGGGCGAGAGGGGTGGTGGTCGAGGGGCGAGAGGGCCTCGTCGAGCATCGGCACCGTTAGGTTTAAAGTTTCAAATGGCACACGCGCCACGTCCCCACGTATGCGTGCCTGCGCGCCTGCACATAACAGGTTCGATCACCTTAGTCCGACTCCGGGAGTTCAATGAACTCACTCAAAGGAGCGAGTACAACGAATGCGGTGCGCTCTCGTTCCACCGTAGACCGACCTCGCAATTAATCACTTTGGAGCATTCTCACCCCCTGGCCTCTTCTGCTCCATTTTTCGTCTATTAAAACATGGGTATGCAACAATGTCCATTCAAAACAGTCCTATCCCTCTTTTCGGCGCCTTCTATTCTCGCCGTATGCTTGCTTCAATTTTTTGTTTCCTACAATATACCAATAGCATGGAAATTACAGATCCCCCCCTCCCCACTCTTTCTCTCTCTCTCTCTTTCTCTCTCTCTCTCTCTCTCTATATATATATATATATATGTATATATATATATGTCTCTACGTCTGTCTTACTTTGCATTATTAATAACCATCAGTAGGCGATGCATGAGAGAGCAAGGATGAAAAAGCTAGTATGGAGCACATCTGTAACGAACGTGAGGACGGATGTGATAAACACTAATGCTGGATGTATTATTAATAAGCGTGAGATTTCCGTAAGTTCTATCTCCTCTAGGAGGAACGACACCGGTGGCGCGTCAGTAAGAAACGTAGTTACGCACTCGCGGTAAGGGTACATTAGGAGAGAGTGGAGTTGAGGTGCGGCACGCCGGGAAATAACCGGTGCAAAGCGAGAGGTGTGTCACAAGAGGCATAAATGGCTCGGGGTGGATACAGCAGCAATAGTAGACTAGGTTTTTGAGTGAGACTGTGTGTTGTTAAAGATCGAATTAAATTCGTCTTTTGAATGAGATTCGTGTGTCGAATATTGCGTGGGGAGAGCCTTGGCTTATTTTTAGGGCGAGAGCCGGATTTATTGAAAGTATAAAAATTAATTTGTGCTGCTTCGCTAAGACTGGCAGTTTTGATGACAGAGAACATAAATTACTGGTATAGGTAACCGATATTGTGTGTGTAGAATAAAGGAAGGGTTCAAAGGAGTTCGTCGTGGTTGGGAATATATAACAACAGCTATTGAGGACCACTCCATTATTTTCTGTCGTCCTTATGATGCCTAAGCGATTAACTGTATTTTTTCGGCTTCGGTGATATGGCTGTATAAAATAAATCCCTTTGGATTTTTGGAGGCTTCGTAATCTTAGATGTGACATTAGGCCAATATAAAGCTGTAATTAGATCATTTGTATAATTTGCAAACAAAACCCTTACAAGTTCTTTTCTAAGATCAGTTTGTATTTCATAACTAATTGAATTGTTGCAAAATTATTTCGGAATACTTTATAGAGGTCAAATTGCATCGAGTAATACATCTCGTAATTTAAATCTCTATGGTATATGCAAGTGAATGACTGTAAGCTTTTTACACATGAATTATGCCACGTTGAATAAATCAAGAAAATATGTTGAGCAAACAGGCTGATTTTGTTAATTTTTGTGGATTTACATAATTTCAGTAGCATTGTGTAGGTTGTAATAATAAATAATGGAAATATTTAATTGATACAAATGAACACGACTACTATTTAGCACTGCAGATATTAAAAAAATTAATGATACATTGACCTGCAAAACATTTTGAATAAAAAATTTAGCAACTTGTAGAATCGAAATTTAAAATAAATCATAATACTTACTGATAAAAATACAAATAAACTAATTATTTTTTTTATTAATATTTTTTTTATAAACTAATTATTATTTTTCATTCAACAGAATATTAATAAAATTATTTGTGTTAATAGATAAGGACTAGTATTGAATCTCATGTGGACTTCGTATTGCAACTCAAATCTTTATGATTTCAATTAATTAAGTAATTTAAAATTATTTTTTAACAATTATTATATGGAAATATGTTTTGAAGTTTAATATTCAATGAAATAGTTTTCTATGTTGCACTAAACATAATAAATTAAATATATATAACAACAAAATAAATTCAAAGTTTTCTTCTCTTTCATGTTTTTATAATAATCGTTTGTTAATAAAATATAATCATATTGATAATAACGTTTTTTTATTATAAATATGTACAAAAAATAACTAATGTATACAGACAATATTTATCACAGTTGAAAATATTAAACATAAAATAGTTCTAAAAAATTTGTCTACAAAAACTTAGAAAGATGTTCAGTATTTTCAAATTTCAAATTTTAATTTAAAAATTGAGGCACAATCAGAAATTAATGCAAAGTAAAATATTGGTTCAGATAATATTATTATCTGCCAAAATACGTCTAAGCTTAATTTACCATATATATTTTCTGTAAAATTCAACTAATTCAGTAAAATAAAGAAGTGAAAAATTAAAATTAATTGATTCATTTTTTATAAAATAGAAAATCGACAACTGGTATTCAACGTTTACATTTTCAATTATTAAATCCTCTATTTTATTGAATTATATTTAAAATTCAGCTTGAAAATAATATGTTAATATTACTATTTATGTGAAACTATATTTTTAGATTAAAAGTAATATAGTTTTCTATTTAAAAAAAAAATCATTCGCTAATCAAAATGCTTTGCGATTAAGCAAAGAAGACGAAGCTCGTAAAATAAATCGTGCGGTTCAGTTTACGAGAAATCAATTTACGATCCTTCATTATTCATTCAAAAAAGTTTGGAGTATGCAAGTAAGTGAAGAAAATTTTTTTTCTTTTAATATTTCTTTCGTGACCGTTGTATATGTATATATAGGTATTATTTTATTAACTGGGGGAAGTATTAAGTTTGCAGGCGAAATTAAAAAAATTATTCGCCTCCGAATTTCACAGAAATTAAAAGAGGGATCGAGAAAAAAGAATTGATTTGAACTAGATCGTTTAAGATATGGTTTACTCTCTATATCTCTTCGCTTTTTTATTTATACTTTCTCTTGTTGGATATTCTTAAACAGAAGATTTTTATTATGATTGTAATTTACTTGAAAAATCAAAAGTACTTGCATTGACATTATGAAGTTATATAAATATCTAATTATATAAGTTTGAAATAATTTTTACACAGCAATTATATTTTTTAATTTTTTAAATTCTTTGTATTATTTTTGTTTTTCAAAATTATTCGCTATATATTATTGTTATTTTTACTGTCACTGTTATTATTCGCTATATACTGTTGTTATTTTTACTGATACTTTTGTTATTTTTATTGCTGTTATTGTTATTGTTGTTGTTGTTCTTCTTCTTCTCCTTCTTCTACTTCTACTCCTTATTGTTATTATTGTTATTAAAATTCAGTTTATACTTTTATATATCAATATTTCAACATTTCATGTCAATTATATCTAATAATTATTCGTTACATTATTAATTTTTTTTCGCATTCTTATTTCTAGTTTATAAAAAGTAATCCAGCCTAAAAATATTTAATTCGTTATCTGAGAAAGTATGGTAGCGTCACAGCATATGTAAACATATACAGACAGTATCATATTACTGCTAGCAGCGGAAATTGCGCAGAGCTTCCCGGATAAGAGGCATCCTTAAATTACGTAAAAGTATTGTTTTCGATTTTCAACCCCCTCTCTTATTTAGGTATTGCTCAATGTTTTATTATATTTTTTATACAACTGGCGTTTTGCACAGTTACATTTTTTCATATAATAAAACTGGACATGACGAAGTGAGTGATATAAAGTTGATGAAACCTACAATAGTCATATTATTGCACTTTTATAATTATATAACTATTTTCTTTCGACTACAATACGAGCGCACCTATACTTTATCACTCAATATTCAGCTACTTCAAATTATGAATAATCCTTGTTTTGTTTTTGCCTTTTCGCTTCCATTTGCCTTTTATTGTTTATAAACAGTATTTAAATGTCTTTGGATTCAAGAACATTAATTAGCTAATCAATCTGGCAAAAAATACGCGAGCGAATGCATTAGTCTCTAATGAATGGCCGATAAACACGAGCTTCTGATATAATTGCTTCCCTACGGATCTCAAAATTATGGACAGTGTGCCGAGCGTAAAAGGATAATTATCGGCATAACAGCGAGCGCCTATATATATATATATATATATATATATATATATATATATATATATATATATATAAAGAAA
>JAPYYT010001633.1:10000-24894 GCA_030522565.1 Ceratosolen corneri | reverse complement strand
CTCACCCCTCTCTCTCCACCAATCTGCTCTCCTGCTCCGAGTCCGCCTGTATATCCGTTAGCCTCGCTCTCTCTCTCTCTCTCTCTCTCTCTGCGTCACCCCGCTCGCACTCCTCCCGCAGCACCCACTGATCGCGATCTCCCTCTCTCGCACTCGCTGCCTCTCTCTCTCGCTCTCTCGATCTCTCGTAAAGTCGTCTTCCGTGCAGGGCGTAGTTGGTCTCTGCTTATGCGCGCGCTCGCATGTGTGGCATTTTCCTGGCATCTGCCGTTTCCTCGCACTGGCGATGGTTGACATGTCGAGTTGAAACTACTTGAAGCATTTCTATGCTGACAGGAAGGTTACATCGCCCTACAAGTGCCATAACTCTCGACGACAATCTGCCTTTTCAAATCTTGGTGCTTACCCCATATTTTTTCCAATCATTCTCGTCAATTCATATTTTCATCGATTCAACTGCACGGAGAAGACGAATTATCAATAATAAATTTCTTTTATCAGCCAGTTAATAAGCTCAACGTGTGCCATTCACGCGCATAGAGCGAACAAACACGCGCAAAAACACGCAAAGTACACACGAATATGTCAATAGAAGTGCATGGCCAAAATCACATTTACATATTGTCATTTGAAAATTAAATTTTATAAATCAACTTATTAAAATAATATTTACGAGACATTTATTATGCTTATTTATTCAAAATTGATAATACCTCCTATGTACATACGTTACATAATACGCACAGGCTATCTTAATAATTGCATAAAAGTTTTTAAAAAATATCATAATTTAATTTTAAATCATAATTTGTTGTAACTTTTAACAAAAGTGTATTTATCGTAGGCTTCCAAATCTCTTATTTTACTCTCATAATAATTTTCAACTTATAATTTATTAAAATTGCTCGCAATCACTGCCCTTACAATCATTTATTTTCAGCTTATGCAGAGTATTTATTATTATTATTATTATTATGCCATCTTATGTTTTGATAATGCCGTTATTTTATTATATTTATTTTATTTATGCTTAGCTGAAACGTATTAAATGGTAAAGAATAATTTTTCACGATTGATATGTCTAATGGGTTACACTTAAAAAGTAACGAATCGAGTTCATTGGCCCTCGTATTTGTAGTCTATTTATTCCATTTTTATACGATATTATATTTGTACAAATTATTTAGCTAACTAACAAATTTATTTATTTTTTGTTCAAAGCAAATCTAATCACGATAATTGAACATAAACAAATCCCATTTTATTCCAATAAACAGCAACAAATACTTTCACCGGTGTATTTATTTAATAACAATGCATCATCCCAACTAGCCTAATGAATAATTTGACGCTCCCGTGTTGTTATATAATTAGGTCAATTTTCGGTAACCAAAATATTATTAAATATTTAAACGGTACTTAATAGAACTTTAATAAATGTCTCTTTCACTTTGTTCTCACGTTTCCATTGCCAGTCCACTATAAACACATATTATTAAACATATACACATATACATTTAAAGCTTACCTCCAGGCATTAAACTATATTAAACGAGCGATTATTTATTTACCGTGTAAATTTGAATATAATCCGTACAATTGCTTTCGCGATACGTGCAATAACTTTTATAAATATAATAACAATTTGACCATTATTATCAAACAAGTACCGCAAGCCGAAACTTTATTGATTTTTAAAGCAATGAGGCTAAATTTTGCTAATATTATGAATACAATGTTTATTATTCAATTGCCGATGTTATTTAGAATGCGTGAATTATTATTATTATTATTATTATTATTTATCTATTGGAAATTTCAGTCTTCCCTTCGTTTAAAAAATAATTCTTTTCCTTCTTTAAAATACTATTTTTTTTTTTTATCAACTGTATAACTTTTATCCAACTTTCATTTATTTATGCTTTATCTATGTTTTATTTAGTTTTATTTAGTTTTATTAACATTCAGAGCAAAACAAACCCAACATTCTTTTGAATTGGTATTCTTATACATTCCTCGCATTACTTTATCAAATTAAATATTTTCTGTTATTTCTGCGAATAATTGGAATAAAATGTTTGTGAATTTATTGAAATTTATATATTTCTGAAATAATAACGATATCGCATTTAATTGGTTATAAATTATATTTATCAAACTTTATATACATATATATATATACATACATTATCATGTAAGATTGTTATTGACATTTTGTAAAAGCATGTATTGAAGTTATATAATATTCGTATTAATTCATGCTTGTTGAGTACCTTTTAACTCATGCACGTTCGTATTAATCGATAGTTTACTTTTCATGTTCATACAAATTATTCACACCACTATCAAAGAACTCATTGCAATAGATAAATGCACCCAATTCAATTGTGATTTGAGTAAATATGTTTAATTAAACTACTTATTTATATTATTATCAGTCAATATTAAACGCCTCTATAACGTGTGCATGCATCTTTATCTCATTAGCATCACTTCCCTAGATTTTATTTATTACTTTACATCATCTCTCTAGATAATGACAGAAAGTTTATAAAATAATATGTTTATCCTATTATGACTATAAAACAATTTTAGATATTTGTTAAATATCAGCCAATGTATATTTATAAATCGTATCGTCAAAATTGTATAAAAAACACTCAACGGTAGATACTTGTAGATATAAAAAGGGACTTTTAAGCAAAACATAAGATTAAAAAATAAAAGTAGTAGTTGAAATAGTTCGAAGCAATTTCACGAAAAATGTCATTGCAGTAGAAAAATAAAAGAATTTTTTGTCACATAATATACATTCTGTGCGAAGATTTATATCAATAAAACATTAAATTTCAACTATTATCAAAGTCTTATTAAATTTATCTTACAATATTAAACGTAAGACTATCTTATATCATAATAAATTGTAATAAAATTGATATATCAAGAAGATGATAATTCATGTCAATAATATTAATGACAATAATCTTTGTATTGGCAAAAAAATTTAGAGCAGTTATTCATTACTTTTATGTTTTAATATAATTAATTATATAGTGGTTGCTTACACTTTATACTTCAAGTAGAATAATTTGAAAAATTTCATTTGCTATTTTAAAGGTGTACCAAATCGTAAATAGATCAATTCGACAAAAATCACTAAAATAGCGATGAGAAACTCTTTCTTTCAATTTGGAGGCTTAATTTAATTAAGCTAATACTCAATTTTAAATATAATAGCCCAGGAATATGTGTTTGTGATTGCTTGCTTAAATCTTAAGAATAAAAAATCCAAATTAAATTATTATCACTTGAGAACCGCAGACTCAATTTATTACAATCAGATCTATGACAATGCTACTAATTTTATGAAAATTGTACGGATACATTAATGATATATTTTGGCATGTACATGTTTGCGGTTGAGAAGGAAAGAAAAATAAGTCGCGAGGGTATTTAGCTACGCTAATCTTTAGTTCATAGAGTAAGAAACACAAATAAAATTACTCTGTCGATAAATAACGATAAAACATGTGCATGCATTTGAAACTGCAATAATCGCCGTTTTTCCAAGTGATAAAAGGAATAATGAACTTAACTTAAATTGAACTGAAGATGTACGAAATGTCTACTATAAAAGGTTAATCTTTCACGATTCACGGCAAATCCATTTCAAAGTGGCACAATATATACGTATAAGTGCAAATTGTTTATCATCGGCGTATTAATACATAGAAATTGAATAGAATACAATCTAGAATCAAATTATATGAAACAGTAATAATTAACAAAATAATTTTACAAATAATACATTATAAGAAAATGCAACAAATGAAAAAAACAAAAGAGTATAAGCATTCAAATGTAATATAAATGAATTTTTATATATATGAAAGATTTGATATTACAGCAATTTAAGCTGCTGATTCACGTAGTCTTGGGAGGAAGAATGTTAATCAAGAGGAGATAAATAGAAAAAGAGTGAAAAAGATAGGCGCAAGATAATATATTGAATCTAATAAGCATGTAACTTGTAACTTAATTTGCAGTTTACTTTTCAGTTGCTAGCGATTGACTTCCACGAAGTACTGAATTTTCATTTATTCCTTGAATTCTCGTTGATCGTATTTTTATTCACTTTACTTATCTCCGATTGTGTATTGCGCGTGTTTATTTCGTATTTCTTTTTGCGCATTTTTCACCGACGAGTATCGAATGTCCAGGATCGATCGAGCAGCATTTCAATCGTAGACCCAACTCATTTATTCCAACTTAATCGTATAAAAAATTATTCGAAATCCACTCGCTATAACTCGCCTTGGTTATAATTCGTCCAAGAAAAATATGTTAGATCAATATGTTTATTTATCCCACCCACTAATTGTCAATTTAATTGGCCAATTTTATTGTCCATAGGAATAATGCAATTTTTCGTGCCTTATAAAATATTATAGTCTTTGTTGATATTTAAATTGTTAAACTAACTTTTAGGCTATTTGACATGGAAATAATGCCAAATGAAATAAAATTATAAATAGACAGGTTGTTATGATCTTAGAAAGAAATTCTAATAAAATTATTATTAAAATAAATAAGCGATCGAAATCAAAACATTAAGCTAAACTTTAAAAATAATAGCATGCGAGGTAACAAAAAGTAATAAAAATATAGAATTTATCCAATAATGTTATTAGAAAATAACATTAGATATTATAGTTAGTTAGGATTGAAATTAACATTGGTAGCCTTAAATTTATCATGTATACTGAACGAGAAATGTTCATATTATGTTATAATTCCATGTGCTTATATCAATTTATTGAGCTGATAGATAAGAATATTGAAATCACCAAAGGATATTAATTGACTTCTATATAAACGATAAATCGGACATATAAAGGGATTCCAATTGATTATAAAAAAATATTTCTTTTTAATTTTATTACTATACGATTATTGTACTTTGATAAGACAATTAATGCAGTTAAGTGTGTTGATGTCGTAAAATTTGATTTTATCTCAAATCGTTTAAATATTTTCTCGTACATATTTTACTACTTTGAAAAATAGTATTTTTTTTTTACAAAATGGAACATTTTTGTAAATATTTTTATTATCTATTTGATAAACTTTCTAAAATATATTCTTCTAGTGATTTGGCAAATGTTAATATTTTTGATGATCGAAAAGACATTTTATTTTTAAAAATAGCTTTTAGCATAAAATTATTTAAAATTATAAAAAAATTCTTCTAAAATCTTGGAAAAATTATGTGAATGAAGTTGAATAAACTTTGTTAAAACAAAACTAACTTATGACCTTAATTTAAGGACCAAGTAAAACTTTAATGGTTACATTTTCACATTTTAAACTAAACTCATTTGATTATAAATAAAAGATTGAAGAAGTTTTTTTTAAATATATTTATAGAATACTTAATGATATTTATGAGACGTAAAAATTATATGATTTTTCGTGAAAATACATTACGTAGTTCAAGCATGAAACTGCCCCTTTGAAAATATAAAATACTTTATAGATATTATATGTGGATACTTCTTCGTTAGAATAAAATAAAAGCATTTGCTTGTGAGATAAATAGGAAAAATTTGAACGAAGTTTTAAAAGATAATTGGGATTTTAAAGAATAGTCTTGAAGCGTTTATTTAATAGTCCAATAGTAAACTTTATCGTTCAAAATATTAGATTTTTTTAGAACTGGTTGTTATTAAGAAATTTATTGTATAATTAATAATTGTTTGATTAGTATTATTGGGTCTGCGAATTTGATTATGAATTTAAGTTTGTTTGCATGTACTAATTTTAAATTAACCAAGTTTGAATTGTACTAATGCATTTATCGAATAATTCTACTGGAGAAAATCTTTGCATTATCAGAACTTAATAGGCACAGACACACGTATTATTGTAATCTCTTAGTAAACAAAATTGATTAATAATTAAAAAAATAATATATTTGAATTTAAAGAAGAAACAATTTTTCATTTGTTATATGCGTATACGTATACTGGATATACGCATACAAATTAGGAAAATTATATTATTATTATTATCATGTATATTTGTTTAGATACACTAAATGCAATATTTTTTATAAAATATTCACCCATTTATTTGTAAATATAAATTTATACAAGTTTTATCGAACTGCCATTTGCTCATTCGCTCGCTCGCTCGCTCACTTTCTCTCTTTCTTCCTGTGTTTATCTCTTCTGTCATCTTCCGTGGCTGCCTGAGCACTTGTTACGCCTTATCACATCATTTATCATATACAGACGCACTATTCGTAAACCTAATATTTGCTTACAAAATTATTGCATATTTTAATGAAAAGGCTTTGTAGCATTAAAATGCTACAATTTCTCAGTAGTTCGTTTAATTCTTCCATCTCAGCAGTCTTGAATATGCAAATATTTGTGTATCGTTACTTAAAATCCACCACTTAATAGTTGCATCGTATATTTCACTTTACATCTTACAATAATGCAAAACAAAAACCAAATATTTTAAACTTTAATCAATTAATTATTTATCTCTATTATTTTATTTATTTCTAATATGATTCTATGTTTTTTTTTTGTTGTATATATAGCTCTGCGTCGAGAATGCTCATATTGTCCTCAAAGCATACACATATCTTTGTAATTAATTTAATATTATCGGACATAAATTGCATATGATTTATCATTTAAATTGTAATATTGGTTTGACTGCGTACAGTGATACGTTTCAATCAATGTCTTATTGACATTATGAATAATTTGTATTCTTTTGTTCTAGTGTATCATTTATAGAAGACACTATTGTCAATAAGTTTTCAAATGGTTTGAATTATTTAGTTAGTGCTAATTTAAAATTATTCGGTAATAGACAGCAAAAGTTCTTGATTTAAACAGAAGCAGTTACGTATAATCAATATAGTTAGTTCTGTTGCAAAATTGTAGATATCAATTATTTTTAGTCTTTAATATTCTTGTTAATTCTGTCAATTTAATTTTATTGGAGGAATCAATGTTATTAGTATTTTTAAATGTATAATAAAAAAAGGCAGATTAATACATTTCAGCAAAAATTAATTTAAATAATTTTGAATAATTCTTTGTAGTAAATGGAAAAAATATTCGAGAATATTATTAAATGATAATAATATACCTAAAATTATTATAAACTTTGCAATAGAATCAACCTTATAAACTCTGAGATTTATAAATTGTACATTGTTTTGTAATTAACTGATTATAAAAAATTATATTAGTAATACAAGTGGTATTTATTTAAGAAATGTAATAAATATTATATCTCATAATTAATGCAGTAATTAATAATAAGAATAAGTTCGCTTAATGAACGTATGTCTATGTTTTTGAAAATTTAAGTTTAAATATTTTAATATATATTTTATAAAATAAATTTGAAAACTAGTGTAACTATTCAATATATTTTATTTTACAATTATGATCATAATATTATTAGCTCTATATCTATTCTATAAAATAGCTAAAGTAGATTAATTAAACTATTTAAAAAGTTTGTATCCTTTTTTTATTTGCCATAATATTTGTAATATAACATAGTTTATATATTTACATTATATAATATATACATTAATACGTATTTCATGAATTAAATTATAAATTAATTAATTATATGTAAATATAAATAATTTATTATTATGTTTATTTAAAAATTAAGATAAAAGTTTGATAATTGTATATATAGAGTACATTTTAAAATTATGAAAATTCTAATAAATCTATCGTAGTTAAAAAGATTCCATGGAAATATACAAAATTGTAAAATCAAATAAATTTACTCTACTTGAACAAAATCTGTCTTCTTTGTTTATTTTGATTTTTAAATTTTTTTCAGTTCTTTAAATATTAACTAGTTTTTAGATTTGCAGGAAAAAATTTTTGTGTAGAGTTTATAATATGTCTAGTGTACGAATAATATTTTCTACCTTTAATCAGCACTTTATGATACTTGACGTTTAATACAATATTTAATTATTCAGAAGCTGCTGGTAAATATATAAACGAATCATTCAGACTATATTGTTCTTGGTATTATTTTTATTTGAATAGAAACTACATGTATATACATTGTATATAATATATATGATATATAAATTAATGCATATGTACAAATATTGTAATAACAAAAGTTGCTCGCATTCGCTTTTCTTGTAAAATATTACTTCTCTTATTGTATTTAGGAGTGTGTACTTCTCTATGAAACACTTGTTTTCTCTCGTGAAAAAATATTTTCCTCGTCATCAAAATTTGCGATAATATATGTGGAACTAACGGTGTATTAAATGTAAATTATTCTTCCATCTAATGATCTACCACAAAATGATATTGACAATTTTGAAAAAGCAACTTTTTAATAAATAACTATATTTTTTATTTTATCTTTGTTAACTGATTGTGTCAATATAAATCGTATGCACAAAAATTAATTTATTTAAACGATTAACGGCAATGATTATACTTTATAGTCTGCCTATTTTAATCAAACTATGTTGACAATATCTTTAAATGAAATATCTTAATTATAAAAAAAGTTTTATGAATATTTTCAAAAATTCTTTTAGTTTTTTAATTGAATGGGCCATAATCAACTAATTTATGAATAATATATTATTCACTTGTGAGTTTATGCTCTTTTCATTCGTTTTTTCACAATGAGCACTTCTTTTTATTATTGAATTCGATTGATTTCGAGGAATAGATTTTGAACAATTATTTATCATATACAAAATAACAGACAATTCTACTTAAATATTTACGGGTGTATTATTTTCAAATTAAAAATACACATTGAGCATCATGCTAAATTTCATATATTATTATCTATTTTTTACACTAATAATTCAATAGTCCTGTAAAACTTTATATGAATATAACGAATAGATATTTACTTAATTATCTATCAGTGAAAATGTAATATATAATTTAAAAAACTATATTTATAAAACACGTGAAAAATAAATTTTACATTAGGACAAGTTAATATTGAAGCTAATGTTAATATAATAATTAATATAATTAATATAAATGTAAATGCCGATAAAAAAAAAATTAAGTAATTCTGTTATAGGCTTATTAAAAGAATTAAAGAATGAAACAAATATTCTCAGTGGTCACTTCGTGCAAATTAATGAGCTTCCTTATCAAGAGTCTTATTATTATAAATGAAATGCTTGTATGTAGAGGGGAAACTATAAGCCATTGATATGTATATATGTATATATATATATGTGTGTGTGTCAACATATATTGACAGGGCCACATTGTATCGGGAACTCGTTTCGTTTCTGTTGCAAAAACATAAGAGTTGTTACGGAATTAACTTTCTCACAAGTTAATGAAGATTCGCGTATTGTTTTTCACGTTAAAATGCTTCTTTAGTTCGGTAAAACCAATTTATGCAATAATATTGCTCGTGTAACTTTGAAGAACTCTTTAATATTCGTTAAGAATAAAAATATAAAAATCTTTCAACCCAAATTACTGAAGTTGACATATTATTTGTGACTGTATTTAATTGGAATAATTTAAAATTATAAAAAGTAGTCCTTTGACGTTAGAGAACCAATTGATTAATAACTAGATATTTTTGTATTGCAGTTAGCGAAGAAAATTGAATGAATGATTAAATTAAATTAATTTAATAGATTTAGCAGAACTTTGAAATGTTTTTGCCCATTACCACTCTATTATGACATTAAGGATGTAGTTACTTTGACCTTAATTGTTACAATTTTTTAGATTCCTGATAAAAGCCAGAACATGTCGTATAGCGAATCACACTTAACAGCTTAATCTCTTGTTTGTTTCGTGCGAAACAAATAATCAAGCCGAAGGATCGTTTTATATTCCGAGGCGAGTCTACATTGAATGCATAAACATTTATTTGCACTCGGATAGATAATCAAAAAGGAGAGAAAAACTCAATTTGAGCTTATTTATTCATTTAAATGGGACGTATGAGTAGTGATTTTCGATAAACTAGAAAATCACTAATTAATAATTTTGTTCTCATTTGTACTTAATGACATACAATAGTCATACTTTACACTATATATATATATATATATATATATATATATATATATATATATACATAATATATACCTATGATATTCTGTATTTATAGTAGCGAAAGTATGTGTAAAGAAAGCTTAGTTAATAGTTAACTTTCAAAAATGCTGGAAAATAAGTATGAGTTTTATTAAATTTATTAAATTCTCCATGGAAATATGAAAAATTTATTCATTTAATATAACATAAAGTTTTAAATAGCGATTCAGTGGTCCTCACGTCACATTATGTATTAAGATCTTTCACACACACACAAACACATTGATATTATTGGCAGGTAATTGGGATAATAATTATATGTAGGGCAACGTTAAGTAATATAATTTATTATATTACGATTTTATAAACACGAAAATATATACGTACTTAAAAACAGACAAATATAATATATTAGTTAATAAATAGCTGATGCCATATAGTAAATATAGCGTAGGTTGGTTTTCTTTTTATCACCATTACAGATATCCATATACTCAAAGTGAACAATTTTATTCGCAT
Organism: Ceratosolen corneri; assembly: GCA_030522565.1. NCBI lineage: Eukaryota > Metazoa > Arthropoda > Insecta > Hymenoptera > Agaonidae > Ceratosolen > Ceratosolen corneri. The sequence continues at coordinate 14,272 of JAPYYT010001633.1, read as the reverse complement.
TAATTCACGGCGCAATGTTCAATTATATTTAAAATACTGACATAGTACTCCAATAATCTGACTTAAACTCGACAAAACATTGTTGTGACAAATGGCATCGGAGACCTCGGCACGAGCAACGACCTTTTTTTATTCAAATCCTTTATAAAATCAGTGTTGACTGACTAAAGTTAATTTAAAGTATTGTACACCGCGTCATAGATTGCATTAACAACGTGTTTAAAACACATTCTCAAACAAATTACAACCGTGTCATACACTTATTCGCACAATAATGACAATGCTGCCATAAGCAGAAGAAACTAAATAAGAGACTATTTTGTATAAGAAATATAAGAAGAAGATCATAATAGAGTGATTTGATTTTTAAAACGGTAATAACTGGTTACTTGACTTCGCAAAAAATTTTTATTTGCTTTTCAATTATATATAATATTTAATTGTGTGTATATTACATATCATATATATATGCAGCAGACAAAACTAAACAAATGCTTAATACAAATTCATGTGTATATATATATATATATATACGCGTGCACGTGCGTGTGTAGTAAAACAAATAAAAATTTATAATTAATCGTAATTCTTAAGTGAAATTAAGCATTATTACAGATCGATGGGATAATTACATTGTTTGTATGTTTATTTGTGCTACGTAGCTCATTCAGTAGGAACGTTATGTTACATGTCTGTAACATTTTTTAATACATTAAATACGTTTAAAAATCATCCAAAGCAATGAATGCTCATTTTGATATTATTTGTTAAGTATTTTTCGTTAGAAAATCAAATTAAAAATCTAATGCACATTTGTGATTTTTTGGGACATATTTAATTTTACACGTTGTTAATTTTTTGTACAATATTAAATTGCATTCGATCAGGGCTATTTAAAGTAAGATTCAAATTTTCAATCGCATAATATATTTTTAAAATACTTTAAATAAAATTTAACTTTTTACAAACACAGGCTCATTATTTGATGACTATTTAAATATTTATAATATAAAGTGTGGAGCATAAGTTTTAAATAGTTATTAATCACTGTACAGTACAAACATGACTCTTTTATACACTCAGTGTACATATTTCCAGTCAAATTACATTGGATTTGAAAGTCTTTCTTATCAATATAATGTAACGATTAACGCTAAGTACTAAAGAAAAATTAAACAATTAATTATATATGCGGAAAATGAATTTTTACTTTTAATTCTAATTATTTATACATTAATGATTTGTTCTTTTTATCCTCCGTCCAAATAAAACAAAACGTCCTGGTATTCGATATTATTATTTAATGAAGAATCTTTAAGCAAATAAATTTATAGGATAATATTTGGCCATTGCACATCGACAATTAGTAGATTGTATAGAAATTCTTAATTAACACACATTAGAAATGTTTTTTTTTTATACGAGTATACCTATTTTTCATAAACATTTGAAAAGGAGAAAAATTGCACAGTCAATTTATGAACAAACATTACATTACATACAGCTTGAACAAGAAATATTTTCACAAAACATGTTACAATTCAATTTTCACATCACATCATTCATAGACCAATTTTATTTCCTTTATTATTCACTTTTTCATACTCAGTCTCACAGTTCATTAATTAATTGTTCAAAATATTAGTTTACATACTAGTTTAACTGTGTACAATAATCTGACATTACAATATATATATATACGAAGAATAGAGATTTATTTATTTATGTATCTTGTGATTGCAATCTGTTTGATGAAATATTACTCGCATCAAAGACAATTGTGTCATCATCATCATCTTCATCTAGTGGTAGTGGTCTCATTTCAACATCTTGTCTATGTGCGAGAACCCCATATTTTCTAACCATTTGAGCTCTTGTTTTACTTAACCTACATCACAACAATTATTGCATTTAGACTTATTTATCTTTAAGCACCTCGTCGTATAAGCATAACAATATTTTAGTTAAGTTATTAAATTTACCTAAAGCCACGGAACACCATATACGCCATTACAATTATACTAAGACCAATAATAACAAAAATACCTCTTAAAAATGCTCCAGAATTTAAAGATGATATATGCATTCCATTAGTCATCTATAAAGTACATTGTAATTTAGCATCACAGTTTAAATAAATAATTTGTGTATTGGTAATTGATTTTATTTAATTAATTGTTAATGATAACACGTGTGCTCGATAAAATTTATAAAATTTCTTTCCGCCAGAAACGCGTATAGGCGCATGCAAGAGATTATTAGCACATGGCATAATATGAGAATTTACAAATAATGAAATTAACTTTATTTGCCAGGACTTTTAAGAGATTAAATTCAATTAAGTCGTTCCATTATTTTCAACCGAATCGGCAAACACGAATCTCCATCCCAGTTTAAACACTGCGCAGAATGTGCAGAATGCAGACGGCTCATAATATTATTACGATAATGTAGCATGGATGAAATAGCTTAAGGACACTAATTTTTATTCCTTCAATTATTGACATTGATTAAGCTTTATCGATGGAAAGTGCAAAACCACATAATAACATAATAATTCAATACTTTCCAAGTAATCTACTCAAGTACAATTGTCAGGGGGGCAATTAATTAAAAATAATTATTAAAAATGTACGAGAAATATCGTACCTGCACTGTCGGCGTTATAGGCGAATAAGTGGTAATTAATTCGGGATTTGTTTTCGAGGTTACGTTCGCCTCTAATTTCTTCGAATTATTAAGAGAAACATTATATACAATGCCTTGGGCAATAGGATCTGCTAATTTATTTCTCGACAGTGCCGCAATCGTTTCACCACTTTCTTTATTATCGCTCTCATTAATAAAAGGCACATGCTCCGCGACTTCGTACTTCTTCCTGAAACTTCCATCGCAAGCCGTTTTCTGTGAAAAAATAAAGCTCAACAGAAACACAAGGAATTTAATCCTCTGAATTTTTGAACGAGTCATCTTTTCGTCTATCCATTAAATTACTTCTGCTTACGAATTAAAATCCCATTTCACATTTCATTTTATTCGCACCATCTTGAACGGCATTGTTTTTATTCTTCCACATTACAATTAGGCTATTCTACAATGCTCTACTTAGCCTTCAATTCTCGTGAAAGTCGTCGATTGATGAAAGTCGCACTTCATGACAGTCACATCGCACATACCATATTCCCATTATGCCTGACAGCTGTCAAAAATAATCGCGCTACCAAGATAAATGCCACACATTTGTAAGCGCAGCGTTCTTTCCTTTGTCGCGAGTGTTCGAATTTCGGCTAAGTCGGACGATTCGATGCCATTAATCGATGCCTCGGAGCATATAACGTTTATTATATACAGGAATATCCTTAATGATTTATTTGACTTTCCCCCCCCCCCCCCCTAATTCTGTCAGGTTTAAGCCGGAGCTTCAGCCCACATTTCTACCGCAATCATTCGCAAGAATATCAAGAGTAATTTTTGCAATATAGCGCCGACTTAATTATATATATCGTCTTTCAAACTATATGAAAATGTATCGCACCCGACTCTCAGCCTCTTATGCAATGAGAATTCTACATTGACATTTCTGCATTGTCGTCGTTCATCGGTATCGAGCGCTGCTAAAACTGCCGCACAAGTCAAGCTGGTCGAATTATAAACTTCAAACGGCCCATAAAGCTGCTTAAGAGGACTTTCTTTCTTTCTTTTTCTCAACATATAATCTCATCTGCCCATTTTGTGTTTTACCCTATTTTCATTTCCATAATCGTGTGGTTGTCAATGGCGATGGTCAGAGCGCGGTTACCAAGACCGTCAATGCCAGTCGCTTACAGTCGCTGTTCAGTCACCGCCCAAGTGTGCCTGCTTATCAAAAGCCCCGTCATCTGACACGTCTGGGATTTCGTTACGAACGCACTCGAAACTTGCCGGAGTTCGGATAAATTGAGAACAGGGAGCCATTTTAGAAGAGCTTATTGCCAAGCCACAAACACGTACGCCGAGCATAAGATAATCACAATACGTAGCCGAATATTTATTTAAATAGAATAGCAATTGCGGCGGAGGTGCAAGAGAATCGTCGTGTTTTCAGCTGTTGAATTATGGGTAAAGTGCTGTGAAGTAGGGTGTTATTGAAAGTCGTGGACGTCGAGAGGATATTTCAAGATATAAACGAGTGTCATCGTTTCACAACACCGCCTTTCGCGACTACGCTAGAAGAGAAATTTCTGGTGTAAACTTCATTGGCAGTAGGTTAAATTAAATGGCTTTTCTTGGGTG
>JAPYYT010001633.1:0-5000 GCA_030522565.1 Ceratosolen corneri | reverse complement strand
CATAATGAATGTCTAGCTTTCCTGTTGTTAGCTAAAACAAAAATTGACCATTGTTACACGAATGGCATTAGAAAATTCACGATTTAAAGAGCATTTTACAAGATTGTAAGATCGCAGGTCAAAAAAAAAAACATAACGTTACAATTATCGTCTATTTATCATTGTAGCAATTGTACAGATTTATCAAACATTGTTGCCCTTTTTATGCGCATTGCTAGACCAGAGTTTAATCAAAAAGCCATTAAGTGAATGAGACACCTTTGTCAATTCAATGAATTTGGAAAGCGAAGGAGCTTTATCATATTACGAGCGAGTCCATTCTCATTGACAATCTATCCTCTTATGAATTAATTGTCGGGCGCCGGAATTCAGCGCACGTGACATCCGGCTCGACCAATTCTCAGGGGATTTACCTTGCCGAGCTTGTAATCCTTGGGCGAGTGGAGCATCGTCGGCATCGTCGGCTTCAGTAGAGTAATGGGCGATTTGATGGGCTTGAGGTGCGTCGGGTCGTACTTTGTCAAAGCGACGACTCTCGCTCGCACTTTCGGCACCAGTTCCAGCTGCTCCTCGTTCATCGTCTCCCACGCCGACGAATTTCGTATGCACGTATTGAAGGTCTGCAGCTTCTCTTCCCACGTCACGTTATTTGACATGTTGATGACGAGCTGCACGGAGAAGGAGAATAAGCGTGGTGGGCTAGCGATTCAATCAACTTAATAAACAATCGGAGGCTTTAAATGATAAACGTCTCTTTGGATTTAGAGTCACGCTGATAAGTAGCGGCCTAAAGATTTTGTTATCAACTCTATTATTATTATTCTGTAATAAGCAAATGGACGAGCGGTCTTTACGTGGGAAGGGAAAAGAAAAGCTATGCTATCTATCAATCTATCAATCTGCGCATTAAAATATACGTCGTGTATGATGTTAATTTTCCGAAACAATATCCCGAATTAAGAATAAGAAAGCTCTCACCTCTGAGCTCATCGAAGGATCGATAATGTCCATTATGCCCAGCAAAATGTTACTCTGAAGCTCTTCGTCAGAGCTCGAGGTCAAATGCTGATTAATGATGGATTTGATCAAATCTGGAGAGCCGTCGATGAAGATGAGTTTTCCAGTCATGCCTTTGGCCTCCAATTTTCGCGCCAACTCGATGGCAATGACACTACCATACGAGTAGGCCACCAGTGTAAAGTCATTGCGGGCGTCCATTTTATTGACTATAAACTGCAGGGAAGGCGTTTTTCTATCAGTAAGTTGAAATTTCAAAGGCGGCCGATAGCAATGCAGGGCAAAGTTAGGAGGCCACCGCCGCCTCGGAAGAGCCTGACAGCAAACAACAAACGATATTGTGCATGCGTTGGCCGAAGGGCCGTTACTTACGACAATTACGCAATCAAACCAATCGCTCATTTACGTTAACTGCATCGTTTGACGAGTAGCCAACGTACTTTTAAGCGACGCTCCAGTTGTCTGGGAATTTTATTAATCGTTGCCTTATTGCGCACGGATAACACGTGCTCGGGCACGCAGGTCCACCTGCGTTTCTTATCGTTTCTTATTATCATTATTATTGTTATTGTTATTCGTTAGTTTGTTTGGCTTGCTGTAGGGAGGGAGGGCGAGAGAGAGAGAGAGAGAGAGAGAGAGAGGCGAGGAGTACCGGTAAGAGATAATCAGCCATAGAGTCGATGCTGACACTGTCGTCCCCCTCGATGTTGTTAAACTGAATTGCGTAGGCTGGCACTTTGAGTTGTTGGGCTATGGCTTTGTAGGGGCTGGCCGTGCCCTCGATACCCGGGAGCAGGAAGACCTGCCTTTTCTCGCCCTTGGTCTCCTCGATCGCCGTCTCCATCTTGATGCAGGTCTCCGGGTTGAGGCTCTCCATGCCGATGACGCGCATGAGGAGCTTCATGCCCGTCAGCACGTCTTGAGCTTCCTGCGGCATCGTGGGCGTCGTGTTGGACATGTCCTGGAGCTTGCTGAAGTTTAGGCCCCGGATGTCCTGGGCCGTGAGAATGATGTCGTACTCGCGCTCCAGGGTCTGCTTGATTTCCACGGCCATCATCGAGTCCATGCCGAGCTCGGCGAGCGACGTCTGCGGACTCACCGTCTTCAAATCCTTCAGGCCTGCGTCAACGTTCAGAGAAAAAGTTCAGCGCTTCGAGCAGCGAGTACTCGCCATTGGCTATTTAAAAAGGGAGTTGCCGCGAACGAAGATTCTCGTTGTTTGCCCTTTGCTGGGCATTGCCACCGTACCGTACCGTAAGGCCCCTCGCCAGTTTGAAAGTCGCGAGACTCAATCACCTTTTTACTACCCTTATAGACCTAGTACGACCTCTTATACAACTACACGAGACTATTTCATATCGACTTTTAATAAGCGACGAGTACTTTTTTTGTTTTACCGAGCTTGATGCGCAATAACTCGAGAACGAATTCTCGGAGCGTTTAGAGAAAAGAGCGCGTCTGCCTGGATAAGAAATAGGGACTCTTGGTGGCGCTATAATGCCCAATAGACGTGGATGCGAGGCGTAATAATAGAAACGACAAGGATAAAACAATAATAGGGTGAACGTTACACATTATTTCGAGAACTCGATCGACGACGCTCAGCGAGCTGTCCATGCCCGTTTTCTTCTCGGCCACGACCATACTCGACACCACGGTCGCCTCCTGCCGCATAAAGTTGTCCAACACCTGCAGGCACGAGGATATCTTCTGCTGGAGCGTGCCCCCGATGACGATCTCCTTGTTGTCCTCCGACAAGTCAGCGACGAGCCCCACCTCCCCTATGGTGCCCCATTGCACCGCCATGGCAGGCAGACCTTCGGCCGCGCGAAGCTCGCAGATGCGCTCCATAACCTATTTGGGCAGTGAATAAATTGAGCTTCCTTTAGTCGAGATGTTGGTTGGCCTCTGCCAAGAAAGAAAGGCAGCAACCAATTCAAAGTCATTAATTCAATATTGCCTGGTTGAGAACGAACATAGTCGACGCCTCGGAGCGCCTAAATACCTTTAAAGTCACAGTCACGACATCAAAACACTCCACACTCAAGCCCCCGTCAAGCCATTAATTCATTGGCAGTATTTGGCAGTATTTGGCAGGGGATCGCGCGCTCAACCGGCGAAGCAATACAATTGCGAATAAACATTTGCCAGAACAGCGTTAATCGGCCGATCAGCATCGTACTCACAGAGTTGGACATCCCGTAATTCGTCTGGCCGGCGTTACCTCGGCCACAGGACACCGACGAGAACACGACAAAGTGCCTCAACTGGGGGCAGAGCTCCCTCGAGACGATGTCAAACTGCTTCGTGGCCCAAGCCTTGCCGCGCAACGACTCCTCGAACGTCTCGCTCGTTTGATTTCTCCACAGCGCGTCCTTCAGTACCACGGCCAGGTTGAATATGGCATCGACGGGCCCGAGGCTCATCGCCGTCTCGACGATACTCTGGCAGTCCTCGCGCCTCCAGGGATCCTTGCCCACGACTATCCTGACCCTCACGCCGTAGCTCTGCCAGACTTCGGTGCGAGACTTTTGGTAGCCAGTTCGGATGCCCGTGCGGGAAGTGATGACGACGTTCTTGGCCCCGCGAAGCACCAGCCAGTCCACTAGTCAAACAAATCTTGTTACATTGCCCGTGCTTATTAATAATAAGCCTTCTCGTCGTTCACTTGCAATGCAAAGCCGAGGCCGAGCGGGCCCACTATAATAAATAAGAATAAAGGCCCATCCTCGTCGCCTTAGGCTTTCAAGTGCCATTGTCAGGCGGGGAGTTTGCAAGAATTAGTTAGGGGTCGGGGGCCCACGGGGTTGGGCACGAAGCCTTCCTCACGTGCTTCAGGCTACTCCAGAAGGTCGCATCGGTCATTTACACCGATGGCTTCGGTCAATTGAACAGTCGATTGAAATGGGAAATGAGAGAGACGGTTGGCTAATTACCCAATTCGAGACCAAAGCCACCCAGGCCTCCAATGACAATGTAGCTGCGCTCCTCGAAGCAGTAATAACGTGGCAGTCCCATATTGTGCTTGGACCGGCTCCTTTCGTCGCGGATCTTAATGACAACCTTGCCAATGTGCTTCCCAGCTGCCATGTAGCGGAACGCTGCCTCAACTTGCTCTTTCTGGAAGACCGTCCTGTCGGGGATTAAAAGCTTCATTGAGCGCGCACTCACTTCAACTCAGTTCAACAGTTTCGTTGAGCTAAAGGTCGAGTGAATTTTGCGATTAAATGCTGTCTGTGCCGCCGACCAAATGCTGCTGACTCTTGGAGTGGAATAATCGCGAAGCCCAGCCGAGCCAATACGAATGAAACGTGAATCATCATTGCACTTTGTCTGTAGTTACATACAAGCAAACGAGACCAAATGATCTTACAAATAGATGTTGAGCTTTTTCTTTTTTTATCCAACGCACTACTACTACTACTACTCGTCCGCGTCTCTATTGCTACATCGAGGATTTGAATATTTTTAAGCACACCCCAAGCGTCGTCTTGGCAATTGTTTCGTACAAATATTACGGGAATAATGGCACTCGGGTGAGATATTTTTTCCACGGAATTATCGACTCTAATGAACGTGACACATACCTAACGAGCGGCTTAATCGCCCCGCTCTTCAGTCCGCCGATAATCAGGTCCCGCAGGCCTTTCTTTTGCGCCGCCGTAGCCTTAAAGAAATTATCCAACATGACACCTTTGAAGCTTATTTCGCGCAGGAAGCAGTCCAGGCCCAGCGGATTGTTTGCCGCCAGGTCGAACTTCCCGATTTCGAGGAAGCGGCCGCCGCTCGCCAAGCACCGGACCGACGCCAGGAGCTTCTCCTCGGCGAGGCTGTTCAAGACGATGTCGACACCATTGCCGTCAGTGTGCGTCATGATCATCTGCTCGAAGCTTGTATTGCGCGAATTGCCAATGTGATCGTTGGGAATCTGCGGGAAGTTCTTGAGTATGAAGTTGCGTTTCTCGGCGGTGCCGACGGTCGTG
>JAPYYT010001632.1:0-24902 GCA_030522565.1 Ceratosolen corneri | reverse complement strand
ATTTGAATCTCATTTCTATCATCCTCTTTCCACTATCCGTCTCTCTTCATTCACACATTGGAGAGAGAATTTACACGCGGGTAAAAAACCCGAACAAGTTTATTCTTATATGCAGATAGTAAAAATACATTGGTATACTACATGTGCATTAATTTGTATTTTTAGAATATATAGCTAAGAACAAATTGAAAAATTATACTTAAAAGTACTATATTTAACGTATTTGTTAAATTTATTATTTTAAAATTTTAAGTAGAGTATTTATCTTTTAATTTAGATACAATACAATAAAAAAACTTTTCTTTGTGAATCAATCATTTAAAACCCCAATTTGGTAGTAAACAAATAACTATGATTAATTAACTAGTATTTGCATCTTACAAGCAACTAAAATATTCAAATAATGTGAGATGTTAACATTTGCATGGATAGCCAAACGTGGTACACAATTTTTTAATTTACTGATAATATTAAACGGTAAATCGTGTAACAGCGACAATAATAAAAAAGAATCTTGGATACATTGTTCAAAAAGTTAATTAAATTTTATTTGAAATATTATTTTATTTATATTGATGAGTTATTGGATGTATTATTTTAAATAAATTTTTTAATTTTATTCATGAAAATTGATAATTGTATTATATATATATAACTATATATATATTTATGTTTAAATTAAGGGAACGTTTGTACATTTTAATATGAGATACGAATATCAGAAATATAGCTATTGAAATAAGTTAAATCGTTAACTTAAATAATAGAATTACAATAATTTATATCCTATCATAAATGAAAGTATATACATGCATTTACATATTCTTATACACACACATGCGCGCATGAATTGAAGTTTAATATATGATTTGATCACGAATGTTTTGTATTTAATTATATATATTTATTCTATATAAGTTTGTATTATGCTCGTGTAAATAATTTTTCATTTGCATAATGATTATTTAAACAAGACCTTTAAAATAAATTGCTATTAAATATTAATACAATATTTTCATATTAATATTAGTAATTATTATAATTAGTATATTTATAAGTATTTGAATAATATTTAAAAGTTTAGATTCATTTGATATAATTATTTTGACATTATAATAGACTAATTGAAGATAATTTACTTTAATATAAAAGATAAATGACTAATATAATTTAAGCGCAAATAGTTTAAATTGAAAATTCTTTTATAGTAGTTGAATTTAAGAATGAAATGTCGATTATTTAGTACAATAAAAAAAAATAAATTAAGTAATAAAAAAAATAATAATCAATAATTTAAAAAATCCAATGATATTCTAGGAAAAAAGAAAATTTTTTAAATTTTATGTTTTCGAAAAGGGGAACTAAGCTTTATTGTGTTTATGGTTAATGGTTTGATGAAATTAAACCAAGGATAGAAAATTATAAGTAAATAAATTTTCCTGAAAATCAAAGAAATTAAAAATTATCTTGAAATAATTAATTAATATTAATTAAAATAATTAAAAAATTTTCAGCTAGATTAAAATTCAATTGAGTGTTAAAATTTTTGATAAAAATATCTACATGTTAACAAAATTAGTTAGAAACATTCGAATAATATTTATATTAACTGAAATAAACACACCAGTTTTGCTTCATTATAATAATCATGTATTCTCATTTTTACAGCATGTCTTAAATATTTTATTTCGATATCATATGAACCAATTTGACAAATAAAATGAGGGCTAATAATTACGAAAAATATCTGCTAAGAACAATTCCAGCTTATTATAATTTATTAGAGTATATAAAATAGTATTTAAGTTTTAAAATATTTGCAATAACATGTGAAATATAAATACAGGGTAAATATTTTTATTGAAAAAATGATAATTATAAAATTATAATTTTATCTATAAATTATTTTAAACAATCTCAAGTTCTTGTATAAATTTATGTTGTAAGTGATTGATATAATTAAAAAATTAATTAAGATATATATACATATCTTGTTTAATTTTGCTGAAAAATTTTAAGTGTATATAAAATTAACAGTGACGTTTAAATTTGTCTATATTTTTTATATCAATAACTATATGAAATAGTATTACCACGAATTTCAAATTTAATAAATATGGGCAACTGAAAATCATTAATACATATTTTAAAAACTGTATTTTGAAAATGGAGTGCTATAAAAACTTAGAATGTTCATTAGACTTTACCTTAAGTATTGTGAAGTATAAGAAATTTTTTAAATCGATAGAGCTTTCTCTGAGTTCAAGGAGAAAAAGCATTAGTGTTTACATACGAGTAAATATTTTAAATATATATTAAATATATTCATTTAAATTAAGTAAATTAAAATTATAAATAACATGTATTTAAAAATGTATAAGAAATATGTTTATTGTTTATATATTTATAATTTGATATTAAATATATAACATTTTACTTTAGTATTTCTGAAAACATTCTAATTTGAAATAAAACATTTGTAAAAATTTCGTATAAAATGTCGAATGTATCATAAAATTATACACAAATTCAAAAATCGTTAATTTTTAAAATATTAATATTTAAAGTTTATTGAAATATGCTACTACATACAAATTTGTCGTTACATTAAACATTTTATATTTTTCTAATAGTTAAATAGATTGGATATTAATACTAAAACTACTAAAACTAATTACTATATCATTAATAAGACTTCAACAATTTCTAATATATCCATTATTTAAAAAAATTTTAATTAGATAATTTTTCATACACTAAACATTTTTATGACTATTCATTAAATGAATTATATAAACTGTTATTCATCTTTAAAAATTCTAAAATTCATAAAATTTTTTGGTTCCAGGGTAACTAATTTTTTGAATACTTGAATAAATTAATATCAAATAAATTTCCTTTTATTTCTTATGATGTGTTTAGTAGTTTACTATTGTCATTATTCTCAAGAAGAGATATAATAGGAATATTAAATCAAATCAAAATTACTTATCAAATTTTTGAAATTATTTGTAAAACTATAGTTAAAACAATTTTATTTTAACAGTTAGACTTATTGCATCTATTAGTTTGAAAGAATAATAATTATAAATCTTGATATTTTTATAAACCTTATTTAATACCAGTTACTAAATATAAAAGATTCTTTAAATTACGTAAGATCTGTTCAATCATGTTAAATAAATTACAGTATACACATTTTTTTATATTGTAATACACTAAATTTAATTTATTTGATTTTTGTTTTTCATATTATCTATACCGGAATCATAAATTAAAAAATATTTATTAGGCTATTTATAAATAATAAAAATGACCAAAACAATTTTATTTTTTAATGTTTAAAGAATTAAATTTGTTAATATAATATTAATAATAATTAATAATAATGTATACTGATTATTTACAATTCTATATACAATTTTATGAAATATTTACAATTATAACTTTTATTGTCTTTATAATTTAATTCTTAAATCACAAATAATGCCTGAGGTCTAATTCTTTAAGCTTATATAAGTTTTATAATTTTAAATGATATTTATTCGAACTGTCTACTAACCAGAAAATTTTATGCTTATACTTTAAAATAAGATAAAAAATCGAATATTTAGGGTTTTAACAAACTGGGGATATTTTTAATTTTAATTGAATATAAATACATGAAAATAAAAACATTTATTTTATATTTATATTTTTTTGAAGTACGCATGAAGCAAAACTTGAATAATTTTAAATTAATTTGTTACAAAGTTTTTGAAATTGACTAATAAATAATAATTATTAATTAATAATTAATTATTTTTTCATAACACATTAAGCATTCTTAACTAATGTAATAAACATCCTGTAGATGGGATTTTTTAGTATTAATAGATGGCGCTGCTTATTGATCTATTAATATTGCAAATGCAAAAAAGGATCTTTACTCATTGAGGAATTTTAGCTGATATTTTGAAAAATATTGAGATGAACAGTTTTTAATGTATTTTCGGTGATATATAATAGTTTTATTGATTTAATATTATAATTATATATTTTCATTTCATAAATACTTAACATTCATGGAATTTTTAAATTTTAGTAGGATTAGCATATTAAAACAAATATTAATAATTGTACTACTATTCAATCGCATTTATTTTATAAAGAATCTGCATGTATTGTATTCATAATAATTTAATATTTATCATATACTCAATATAATTTCACTTCAATTTATTCTAAAAATACGAAATTATTATTATCCATAAGTAGGCATATCTATACTTTTAAAAAAATTGAATTTTTTTTATTATATCTAGTAAAACATATGTCTAATTAGCTTGAGAAATTATTTTAAAATTTTTTTTACATATTCTTCATTATTTATAATTTATAAATATGTCAAAAATATAAAACATGTATATTACTGTTTTTTATAATTTTATTACAAGCCTTTTTTAAGCTTAGAGAATCAGACCGCAATAATTAAAAAAGTAAATTCACTCGTAGATTATATAAAAACTTTAACAGTTTAATATTTAGTAATATTCATGGTAAATATGTTAAAACTATAATTTAATAGTATAAAATTTGTCAAATTAATTTTCTCCTATTTTAATATTTCATTAGTTCTGCAATTATTGTATTTAAGAAATGTTTAAAAAATACAATCAAGTAGTTGAATTAATTTTATTACTATTAATTACATATTTTATTATTAAAAAATTAAATAAAATTTTAATATATGTTAAATTTTTCCATTGTATAACATTAAAAATAAATTTTACTCAACTTTTTCAGCCCTCCTACCTTTTACGTGTACAAGACTATTTCTGTATGCGAGTAAATGTATGAGTAATAATATATTTATACTTCATATAATCTATAAATTTAGTTGATATATCATTTTAAGAATTACAAAGAAATTTACACAAAAACTTAATTCGTTCATTATCATAGAAACTTTAAGATATATTTACAAATTTTATATACAAACGCGTTTGGGATTATGTCAATAAGAAAAATATCAACATGGAACGCTGAATATATATTCTGTGTAACGCTTTCGATGCTTTATGTTTTGCACATTTTCTTACTTTTTAGTTTAAAAAGCGTAATAAGCAAATTTGAAGGAGTATTAAAATGCTCATTACAAGCATTTCTCTCCAGTTGAACTCTGATAAAATACATAGTGAAAATAATTATTAGTCCAATAAACATTGTTTTATTATTATTATTATCCATTAACGAAGTCATCGACGTCATCCGGTATACCCAACTTTCGCCGACAATCTGGGCAGTACCACTTACCCTTGGGTGGCACCATAATTCCTACACACTCGAAATGAAACCACTCGATTTGACAATCATCCCCGTCACATGCTATCATCTCAGATACTTCGTCGTATGGGCACTGACAATAACAGTATAGATTATTCGTGCGTTCAAGTTTTGGTGGATGAATCTGTGGATAATGAATTTGTGTCTGTGACATAATGTTTTCACTTTCATTGTTCGAATCACTTGAGTCACTACTGGTGTCAACTGGTTCATTAGAGTCACTACCGGAAGCTGTTATTATTAACATTCTGTCATTTTCACCTTCATGATCATCATCGCCTTCTTCCTCTTCTTTGTACCTTTGTTGTAATTTTTTTTCCTGCTGTAAATGTAACTGTTGTTGCTGTTGAACATTTTGCTTATAATTTATGTTTCTACTCGTTGATGGTAATTGAGACTTTATTGACGATGGTATATCAACGCGTCTCCATTTTAACATTTGTTGCTTATGAGTTCCTTCATCACTAGAATCTCCATAAAAACGTTTTGGGACACGTTTTCTTTTAGATGATCTTTTTATATCAGTTTCAGAGCCACTACCTGCGATATTTTGAGACATATTTATTATCGATGGTTCAGAAGCGATCATTTCATTTATTTCAAATACTGACTGACTAGTTATAAAATTAGACGTTGAATATCTTTTTACAGCGGACGGCTTTGAAACATATTCTTTTTTTTGATATATTAATTTTGGAATGTTTAGTTTTATCGATTCTATACTTTTTGTGGAATTTTTAACTTTTTCACGATCATTTTTTTTATATTTTCTTGTTTTCATTTTTCTTTTCAATGATATTTTCTTTAAAGGGTGAGCTGGGGTTGATGGAGTAGATGAATGTAACGTTGTGTCAGTATCAATAGCACCATTATTTATAGGAGTTGATATGTCAGAATTCATAGAAGCCGGAGTAACATCAGCAACTAACATTAATTTATTTCGTTTTTCTGCTAATAGTTTATTTGCTAATTGTTGAGGTTGTTCGTCATAAAAATCTTCATCAGTTTCCGTTTCACTTGTATCAAGATCAGATTCCATTATCACAAATTGCATTGAATTTATTGAATCGGCAATTTTATCTAGTTCATTATTTTCTCTTATTTCTACAATTTTATCAATATTTGCTATATCTTCAATTTTTTCTTCTTGCTTAATTATTTCTTTTTTATGTTTTTCTCGATTTGAATTTATTTTTCGTGGCAAAATTATTGAAGTAGAACTTTCTGAATCTGAGCTACTACTGGAACTAGAACTACTACTAGATGAGGAACTACTGCAACTGCAATTAGTTCCGCAAGAACAACTACTAGATTCACTATCACTAGAAGAATCACTGGAAGATGTACTAACATTTTGTTTTTTTTTTTTAAAAGATTTACTTTTTTTTTTGATAAAATCATTTTCTATATTTTGTTTATTTATTTTATTAGATGAAGTTATTATTTCTAGTTTTGGATCAGAACTTTGATTGATTTTTATATTGTCATCAACTTTTGATGACAATTTATTACAAGACTCTTCAACTTCATCTGAATATATTATGCAATAATCATGATCAACCAGTACTAGATGTTTAAAATTTTCTGGATCATTATTTTTTTGACATTTTTCACTTTCTTGTTCTTCTTTTTCAATATAATCCGATTCTATTGCAATTATACTAGAGGAGTCTTGCTTTTCTAAGCTTGCTGTGTATGATTTAAAATTATCCCAAATTCCATCCATTATCTGTTCTTCTTGTTTTTTTTCTTCTTCATTTCTTTCAACTTCAACGATAACATCAGTATTAAGATCAATTACAACTTTAGAATTAAATGTTGATTCAATTTTATTAGATATTTTATCAAATTTATTTTCATTAATTTTATCTTCAATTTCACTATCACTATCAGAAGATAAATTCAATGGTGGTAAGTCATATACATCTACTACTTTCTTAACTGTTTCTTTGACAATAATTTCAGAAGTCGGAATTGTATTATTTCCTTCATTGGTTTTCATATTACAGACATCAATCTGAATTTCTTCAGATAATGGTTGTTTATAATTTTCATTTGATAATGTAATATGAGATGATAATAAAAGTTCTTTATGTCTTTTTTCATGTTTGGCTAACAATTTTTTTGAAATAAATTTATTAGAACATTCAAAACAAGAATGAGGAAAATCGCCAGTATGAATTCTTTTGTGTACTTTTAATGCAACAGCTTTAGAAAAACTAAATCCACATTCTTCACAAACAAAGGCTGTGGGTGGTATACAAAAGTGATAGATATGAGGCCATTTCTTTTGTAAGCACTTTTTACAAAGCACACTTTCAGTTCCATGTTTCCAAAAAAGATGCTTTGTTATATCTGGCTTATTTCGATAAGATATACCACATCTATAGCATAAGTGATGTAATTTATGTTTCCATACATGATTTGATAGACGTTGCTGATTACCTGTAGATTCTAAACAGACATCACAAGCATGGTGTTGTTTGCGAAGGTGAACCATTAATCTAAATGCAGATGGAAGATTAGCTAGTGAACAAAGACAACAGCGATACTTAACATTAATGTTAGCAGCATATACACCTGGACATAAATGGCATAATAACTCACTATAACTGCAAAATGTGGATTTACACATTATACATATTAAAATTGGCTTTTGATGCATTTTTCTATTATGTAAATATAATTCTTTGTGAATAGAAGAATAAAATCGACAAAGAAAACATTCGTATACTTTTACAGTCGAAATATTGTAAGTGCCTTCTTTACTGTTATAGGAATCAAGATTAAAATAATAAGATTTTAAATCTTCTAAGCACTTTTTTACTTTTGCTGTGAATTGTTCTTGGTGTATAATTATTGCAGGATGTTGAGGTTGAAATCTATGTTCTGTAAGCATATGAAGACATAATTGCTTACCATTAACAGCTATGTGCCGAGCATGATTACAATAAACACAAATAGCACATACAGCTTTAATACAAAGTTTCAATAAATCTTCTATTTTCATACTTTCTAAAAGGCCATCTACATTTAAATCAATTATTGGAATTTCATCTCCAGCTAATAAAATTCCATCAGTATGTTCAGTATCAGTAGTTAATGTACTAATTATTTGTTTATCCTGTATATTAAATAATTCTTCTACCTTCTCTTCCTGATGATTATCAAAGTTCTTTATGGTCATATTGGGTTTATTTTCTTTATTAATATTTGACGCAATTGTCGAGTTATGAATTTTGTTTTCATCTTCGAAATTATCAATTACAACTAGATTATCACTATCTGAGTCATCATTTTCTTCATTTGTACAAAGTTTATTTTTAATACTATTATTTTCTTCGTGAACCAAAACTATACTATTAGAAACTTCATCATTATTGTTTTCTCTAGATTCTCTAGAATTATCATGATTTTCAGTAAAATTTTTTCCAAGTTTTGGTGTTCTAATGGAAAACACCGAATTATTTTTAGTACAAATTTTAATAACTAAACTTCTATCTGTTACAGGTGTAGCATTTGAAATAGATTTATTCTTCAATTCAGATTTTCTCAAATCTTTTTTATTCTTAACTGAATTTTTTTGTATTTCACAAATAGGACTAAACACAGATCTAATTGTAGGACTATTAGAATTATTAAATATTTGAGATTTAAAATCTGAATTAGAATCAGTATGCACATCATTTAACAACTTATCTTCGATACCAATATCTTTAATTTCAACAGATTTTTTAATTACCTCGTTTAATCTTACATCATCTTCATTTTTTGGATTTGAAGATTCAATTGTCCCTTTACTTATGCTACAATTTGGAATGTTCACTGCACTATTTTTTATAGGTGTTGCTTTATCTGCATATGATATATTAATAGAATTATGCTTACAACACGATACTTCCATAATTGTTTTGGTTACATTATCATAAATATTATTAACAGTATCACTGTTTAATGATTTATTTTCATTTATATCTTTATTATTATTCTGAGCTATATTGTTTAGATATTTGTTACTCACATTGCTACCTAAGTCTTCTCTTAATTTGGATACTTCCATGATGGTTTCAGCAACAGTATCTTCGATTAAATCATGCATAAGTTTTTCAGATTCAATAACTGATTTATCTGCTTGAAATTTTGAATTAATACATTTATTGATTTCATTAATTTCTGATGTATTTTGCAGTTTAGTTCGTTTAGCACGAACATTTGTTAACTTAGTATATAAATAAACATCATCATTTGATCTGTTGGGTTTTATTATCCTTTTTGAATATCTTCTAATACCAGTTAGAGTTGGATTTGATGTAAAATAATCAATATTACATAACTTTATATTACTCATTGATTGTTGGTTTTGATGATTTTTTTGTGAAGTCAAATTACATGTTTTAACATGAGTTCCTACTCGTTTATGTAATGAATATAATTCAGAAGTTTGTTGATTTTGTTGCAGTGAACAAAAATGATTATAAAAATTATCAGTTTCTGAAAATATTTTTTCACATGAACAACAGACAATATAACAAGAACCTTTAAAAGTTCTATAAAATTCTTCTACAGACTGAAATAATACTTCTGGAATATTATGCTTTTTTGATAAATGACGAGATAATCTTTCTGCTTGTCCAAACATACCAAGACAAAATAAACATATATGACGTTTGTGTACTTCACGCATGTGTAAAAAGAGATTCCAATTTTCGAAGTATGTTTCACATGCTGCACATAAATAAACTTTTCTTGTAATTTTGAAATTCGAAGCTTGTGAAATAGGTAATATTTCCGAATTTGTAGTAGATAATTCAGATGTATAGGTAGACGATAAACCAAAAGTACAATTAACCGGTATTTCAGAGCTGCTGCCACATGGTAGTTCATAACTATTAGTAGATGGAAGTTTTGAACTACAACTAAATGATCGTCTGTAATTATTATATGGTATTGCAGAGTTACTATTTGGTTGTATATTTGTGCTATTTGAAGACTGTAATTTACAGGTAATGATTGAAGATGATTCAGATTTATTATTAGATAATTTAGAACCGTTATTTAGAGATAATTCATGAATACTAATATCTTCTTGAAGTGGAGTTATTGTTGCTGAACAATCACATCGATTTAAATTAGATTCTGATGTACAAGAATTATTTTCCATGGAATTGCATTTAATACATTCAGATTTTGATAATGCAGGTTGAAGACCTAAGTATTGAGTATACTCTGCCATTTTCTTTGTCTTTTTTTCTATCATTTTAACACTCTTTGTTGTATCATTAGCTGATTCTACTTGCTGCATAGATATATCATCAAATAAATCTTTTTGATTTTTTTGTGTATATTTTATCATATTTCTTTTAAATCCTTTAACTACATTTTTTAAACTTGTATTAGAATGTTTATTATCATCTGACTCACAGGAATAAGTAGAATAGAAATAATCTTCCCTATTCTTCTCTATTTCATCAAAGCAAAGATTTGAGTTATTAATTTGTGATAATGACGTATCAATTACTGTATCTTTATAATAAGCTTCCTCCCATAAGCTCCATGTATCCACAAGCCCATTTTCACTATCTTCATCTTCCATAATATAATAAATTTATACTTATTACCTAAAACATAAAATAACATAGATAAAATAAAATTATTTATGTAATGTAAAACTTAAAATTAATTATTTATACACTTATACATATTTCAATTAACTGACATCATCTATCATTAACATGAAGATATTTTTATTTGAACAATATTTATGTTAGAAAGCTAATTTCAAGTACATTAAAAAAATGAATATCTAATATAATTATTCTCTATTATTTTTCCATACAAAACAAATTATTTAGTATATTCATTTAGTAAGTATTTATCAAATTAAAAAGTTTGATAAAAATATATCAAAATTCATCAAAAAGCAATTATCAAATATATAATGCATAAGAACAATTATAAATATAATTTATTTTGCTTTAATAAAAATTTATACGTAGTTTCAAAAAATTTCGGATAAAAATAACTATAAAGTAAGGCTCTTGTAAAGATTGAATTGGCTCTATCCTAACATTTTATTAAAAAAGCGATCACACAAAAGTACTAAGAAAGTAATAAACACTTCTTAGCATTTTTAACATATATGATATAACAAGAAATACACATAATTTAAAATCAGGTAAAAGGTTTGTGTTTAAAAAGTCCGACTGTACACACCTCGCGTATTAATAGTTCAGCAGCTGTAATTTTTATTTCAAGACAGTAATAAAGCTACAGGCAGTAAGCGCAATAATTATATTAACATCGACGTAATAGTTAAATATTCAGTTCAGTTCAATTAAAAATAATTTACCGATAATTTTGTTGCAACAATTTGTTTGCAACTATACTCTGGGTTCTAAAGTTTTGTAGCAACGAACAATCTCAATAGGTTAGTAAAATGGCGTCATATCACAACGAATGCGGCAGCGGCTAGCTGTTTCCTCTTGTCCTGCAGCTTTTCCAACAACTCCAAGACATTGACCAATAATACCAGCCTTCCTCATGGTAGCGCCGATCTGGCGCACCTGTTCTCTCACAGCCTCCGTTCTCCCGGTCAATTTGAACAAAATATTTAGAAATTGTTTTGTGCTTTATTATTTCTGACGCTCTCAAAGACAATCGCGCAATGGTGAAAATTATTTAAATTAACCAAAGTTGTCGCAAAAGAAAAAATCCGCAATGTACGAATCAGTGTCCTAATATCTCAGATGTTATAGCTTTCAGTTCCTCTAAAGCAAGGTGCGAATTTTCAATTTTACGTTTTTACATTGATTAATATGCAAAAATCCCACTGACTTTATATTTTGGTAACAAGGAATTCTACTTTTGATCTTGTTCTCGTATTTGAATATGTTCGAATAGCTTGTGGGCTTGAAGCCGGTATACAACTGCTAAAAAATATATTAAACGTAATCGAGCTATTGCGCTGCTGCTTTCGTCCTCGTCGGGGTGGACGTGCGAAAAATTGAGTGGCCAGGCAACAACAATGGACAGGCATCTCGTTTCTTCGTACAATAAACCAATATAACCGTAGTATTTACAACACCGTTTCATTTAATGCTTAATAACTAACCACGAAGAGAGAACAAAAATAACCCCCTCCTTTCTTGGACTTACCTATATATTGTAGACTAGTACAGTACTGTTAAAAGAGTATAGATAATTTAATATCTTCGAAGGTAACAAGTGGAAGTACGTGCATACGCAAAGTTTATTGGACGAATATTGCAGATTCTGTCGTTATTTACTTCTACTAATGCACAATGATCATTGTATTCTTACAGGTTTTAAATCTAATCTTGATACAAATATTTTAATAAATTTTAACTATTTATTTTATTGCATATATTTAATATAACTGTAATTTTTTATTAAAAATTATATACCGCTAAATATATTTCTCTTTTAATCAATTAAATGTCATGATTTTAAAATTCAAATCTTATTTAAAAAAAGTTGTATTTATAAAAATGGTAAAATTATATCTTTTCCAAATATATGTCCAATTATAAATTTTCCAATATTTTAAAACTGATCAAGATACAGTTATATTAAATTTCTATTCTATTAAACTACATAAATTTATTTATTATTTAAATATTCATATTATGTAGCTTACATATATTTTAGATATAATATTTTTATTTTTTCTGTCAAACATAAATAAATTGTCACATAATTTATGAAAATAATACAAATCTTCTTTAATTTAAATTAACAAATTATTCACATATATATTCACATTTAAAAAAATTTAATGAATTCGTATAAATGGTATTTTTATACTTTTTTAAAGCAAACTATTATTGCGTGGAAATTTTCATAAATTATATATCATATAATTATTATAAACAATAATTTTATATATAATAATTTATTAATTTAATGAATTTATAATATACAATATAATTATTTACTAATAATTTATAAAAATTTATCAATCGACTTTAACATAAATCTTAATGTTATGTACGAAACGCCTGAAGCACGTTTTTAATGAAAGTACAGCGATTCCTTTTTTGCCATAACATCTTCTTAATTAAAAACTGTTATATAAAAACATATATTATAATTTTACTAAATTTCAGATTTTTCATTAGTTGATTAAATGTTTGATTAGCTATTAAGTGTACTCAAATATTATCTGTAATTTTAATGTTAAATTTAATGTGCAAACTAATAGAAACAGTTTATATTTTAATTTAAAATTTAAATCATATCAACAAAAATTTCCAAAATTTTATATTTTATTAATATAAAATATTTATTAATAATATCAATTTTAATGAAAAATTGTAGTAATAAAAATATATTGATTTGTACATTTCTTATTTTATTATTTGCGTTTGTTATACGTTTATTAATATAATTAAAAACTTTAATATTACAAAGGATTCTTTTATGTATCTATAGTTTAAAATAAAAATGAATTATTTTTTAATTATTTTTTGCTAATTGATTGTGTATTTATATATTGTACATTTTAATAGTAACGACAATATGAATAATAATAAGTAGCCAACAATGGAACAAAGCATTTTGTAATAGAAATTAATAACCGTGGATGTAGACTGTGAACCCGCTTATAAAGTATTTTAGCATATGATGTTAGGGCGAATTGTGATTTAATGGTAAAATTAAATATCTTGAAGTTATTCACTTTGTAGGAAGAAGTAACTAAGTTCAGACTTTCAAAGCCGATGAAAAAGTTACATATGTTGTGTTCAGAATAGCTTGTACCATTTCATAAATACGTAATGTACTAAATATTGCTTCATTTATTCGATATTTCATGTATATTATTTGTTTTCATTACCATTGTTTGCGTGTATTTATAAGCTATTTAATTATTTGGAATTTGCCAAAGATTTGATCAAGCGTTAAGGGTTAAAGATCGATCAAGATTGCGAAGAGAGCTAACAGTGTAGCAATACGCTTAGACGAGTTGGTCGGTCGTTGTCATTTGAAAACGGAAGCCATCTTGTGGCAGAGTCTCATATATTATACGACGGATTAATAGTTCTCTGACGATTTCTATTGAAAAGTTACTCTGCATTTTTTTTATTACGTCTAGACTATGCACGAATCATTGTACCATACGTTTGCATAGCCATGGCTGCGACTAGAAAGTTGCAAGGTGAGGTGATACTATTTTCAGTATGTTTACATCTAAAAAATGATTTTCTACTCTCAAATTCAATTTTTTGCTTTACTCTTTAATATTTTTATTATTTCCTCAACAATTATTAATTTTAGCCGTCTATTTACTTTGGTTTATATTTTAATATTTTTAGTTTATAAAATCGACATGCATGTGCATTTATTGTTAGATCCTTTATTATTTCAAGTTGAAGGTTAACCAGAATCTTTTAATCAGTTTTCTATTATAAATATCTAATTAGTAATGATTGTAATATGTAGTTATATACTTATTTTTATTTATTCTTAATATTTATATATTTTCATTACAAATTGATTTTTTATATAAAACTAATTTATATAATAAATATGATAATTTATTTATTAAATGTATTCAATAAAATCTATTAATGAGTAAAGTATACAATATATTTATGGATAAAGTATAAATTGTATTATCTAAGAAAATATAGAATAAAACAGTTAATAAATATAAATAAAAATATTCATTAACTTATATATCTAATTAAAAGTATTTAATATTATCCTTTAATATATATTTGATAATATATTCTTGTTTTACAAGTATTCATATTTTATTTCTTTAAGGTGAAATTGATAGGTGCCTTAAGAAAGTAACAGAAGGTGTTGAAACATTTGAAGATATTTGGCAAAAAGTTCATAATGCAACAAATAGTAATCAAAAAGAAAAATATGAAGCTGATCTTAAAAAAGAGATCAAAAAACTTCAAAGGTTACGGGATCAAATCAAAAGTTGGATTGCATCAGGAGAAATTAAAGATAAGAGTACCTTACTTGATTATCGTAAACTTATTGAAACAGTAAGTTTCACACAATTTTTTATTAATAATGTAAGATTTAAAGAAGTTATTAATATTTCTTTTGTACTTTTAAGCAAATGGAAAGATTTAAAGTTGTGGAAAGAGAAACAAAAACAAAAGCTTATTCTAAAGAAGGTTTAGGAGCTGCTCAAAAATTGGATCCTGCACAAAAAGAAAGAGAAGAAGTCAGTAATTGGCTTGCAAACTCTATAGATACTCTTAATTTGCAGGTATAGACAATTTTAAGTTTAATTTAGTTTAATTTAAATTCACTATTTTAAAATTAAATTTTCTATTTTTTTGAGTAGCTTGATACATTTGAATCAGAAATAGAATCTTTACTTGCGGGTAAAAAAAAGAGATTAGATAAAGATAAGCAAGACAGAATGGATGACCTTAAAGCAAAACTTGATAAACATCGATACCATATTAGAAAGCTGGAAACTTTGTTGCGTATGTTAGATAATATGTCTGTTGAGGTTAACACTGTGAGTTTATAATAAATTTATGTATACTACAATTGAAATTATTTATATATATTAAAAATCTACAATTTTATTTAATTAATGTATTGTAAAACAATTTATAGATTAAAAGGATAAAAGATGATGTTGAATATTATATAGAATCATCTCAAGAGCCCGATTTTGAAGAAAATGAATATATTTATGATGATATTATTGGGCTAGATGAAGTTGAACTGTCTGGTGTTACGATACCTTCTTCAGCAACAACAGATAGTAACAATAGCAATGAAACTGGTGGTACACCTACATCAACTAACTCTGGAACTTCACCAATACCATCACCTCCTTTGAGTTCAACAATGCATAATCATTCAAGTGATAGTTCTATGGATAATGATAAGAAAACAAAGGTATGTATATTAAAAATATACAGATTAACATATTTATTAAAAGTATGATAACTATAAATATATTGTATAGATTTACTCATTTGTTATATAAATAAATAAATAAATATATATATATATATATATATATATATATATATATATTTAAATATATGCATGAATATATGTACATATTTTTAGCCTGTAAAACCAACAGCAGTTAGGCCACTAGTTAATTCTCAAGTAAACATTTCAACAACAGGAAGCACCACTAATATAAAAACATTACTGTCAAGTAGCACTCCAAGTAAAACCATTCTTACAACACTTACTCATAGTTCCCCTAGCTCTACAAGCAACCATATTTCTACAACTAATCCTGGTAATTTTGCTACTGTAGCTGCTTCACACAGCAATTCACAAACCATACATACAAACTCTAGTAAAATAATATGTAAGTATATCTATTTATTTAGTGATAATATATATTAAAAGATTTTGTTTAATTTATTTAAACAATAATTTCATTCCAGCACATAGTGGTGAAAATGGGATATCATTATCTTTATCATTGTCAAGTATGACTTCTAATATGCCACAAACAAGTTCTCAACAACAGCAACATCAGCAGTCACCTTCACAATCAGTACATCAAATATCACAACTGCAGCAGCAACAGCCACAACAATCCCAACAACCACAGCATATTAATTCAACCTCCTCGCAAATACTCCACATTTTACATAATCAACAAAATCAGAATTATAACAATGAAGTAGAAATGACAACTCCCATATTAACGTCAACGTCACCTCAATCATCAGTCAGCAATCGTTCTTCACCTATTCTAGCAAATTCTTGTTCACCGGCATCATCTACTGCTAATGGTCTCATAACTAAACTTCCTGATGGCATGTCTACTTTGAAGTCTATTGCTCAGCAAGTAATTGTTCGAGCAGGGTTAGAAATGCCAACTTCTGAATCGACAAGAAATATTTTTGACAGCTCCAAAACAAATATCAATGGTAATAATAATGCTACTGCAGAAGCTCACATTCCACCTTTACTTGGAGTTGCCCCATTAGGACCAGTTCCACTACAGAAAGAGCATCAACATCAGTTTCAAATGATGGAATCAGCATATTACCATATGCCTCATCCATCAGATTCTGAACGATTGAGACCATATTTACCTCGAAATAATTGTCCTACACCTCCATATTATCAACAGGTATATTATGAACATATATTAATTTATTTAATATTAAATATGATAAATAAGAATTAAAATGCTTAATTTTATTGTTTCAAAGTAGTTCAATATTATAAATTTTAATAAGTGAATATTAGTAGGTTTTATTATACAAGAAAACTAATTTAAAAAGTAATTAAAACAATTAAATTGACAAATATAAATTAATCAGCATTTATTTTATAGTAAAATGGATATTGGTCATTGTCTTTACATATATATTAATTGTTCCACAATTATATTAATAAATTTCTTTTACAAAATCTAACATAATATAAATTAAGTATTAAAATGAATAAATAAAGTAAATTAATTAATATTACTAAGATTTAATATTTAAATACCATTTTACAAACATTTTATAAAATCTTTGTAATAATTAAATTTATGTATTATATAAAAAATTTCTTAATTATAAATTTGCATACGTAGTTAAAAATTTAATATATATATAATATTAATATTTTTAAATTTAAATATCTATTGTATATATTAAAAATAATAAAAACTAATATTTTATTTAGTTATTAAATTATTTAAACAAAAAATGTTAAATGTTAAAATACAAAATTAAATTGACATGTTCATTATATTTCTTTTAATATTATATAAAAATAATTAATTTTATAAATACATTTTACACTTAAAATTTAATATTTATATTTAGGTACAACTTCCTCACTCTGATACTGTGGAGTTTTTTCAGCGTCTTTCAACAGAAACATTATTTTTCATATTTTATTACATGGAAGGTTCTAAAGGTCAATATTTAGCAGCTAAAGCTTTAAAGAAACAAAGTTGGAGGTTTCATACCAAATACATGATGTGGTTTCAAAGACATGAAGAACCCAAAGTTATTAATGAGGAATATGAACAGGTGAGAAAATTGAAATTTGTTAAAAATTTGAATCAATAAAATTTAAAATTAATGGTGTTCATTATTTTATCTTTAACTTTAGGGAACTTACATTTATTTTGACTATGAAAAGTGGGGACAAAGAAAAAAGGAAGGCTTTACTTTTGAGTATAAGTACTTAGAGGACAGAGATCTGAACTAATCTCAACCCTATTGTTTTCAAAGTCTTTGAAATGTACTATTTCTATATCGGTATTATTGAAAATTTATGGACAGATATTTTTCAGTTCAATATTTTCACGAAATATATTTTTATTTTTTGGAAGAGGTATAAAAATACAATAAACATCTAATGCAAATGGACATGTCAAGAAAATTGCATTGCAATTTTGTAGTGCTAAATTGATGGAAATTTTTTTTGAAGAGTAAAATGAAAGATTCATAATAAAACAAAGGAAATTTATTATTTGCGTTTATTGAGGAAAGTAAATTATATCGATAAATGATAATATGAAAGGCACCAAAAACTCACTGTAGCATTTTATAGTGTGTGGTGTGTGATAACAAGAGGAAGAAGTTGTACTTGTTGGCGACTGACTCTGTAATACCAGTACAAACATGCGTGCAAATGACCTACCATTTCACGGTAAGGTGAAAGGCGCACATGCCATGGTATGTCTTAATGTTAGATTATAAGTAGCCTTTTTGTATAAAGTTTATTGAGGTAATAAGCCCTTAAGATGAATTAATGTACAGATTGTGTAGAAATAGTGAATAATAATATTATGGAATATACTTTATTTCTCATTTAAATGGAAGTTTAGCTTCAACTATCATTTTCTGAATTGTAACCTAAATTTAAGAAAAAAAACATTCCATCCAGTGTATTTTTTATTAATTATTGTTGCATCAGTGATCGTAAATTTAATATTATTGAATTCTTAAAATTTATTTGTTTCAAATTTTTTATAAAATTTGTTTTTAACGTTTATACATGTACTTAATTTTTCTTTTATTTTTTTAAAGTGGTCATAATACTGTTAGATGATTGCAATTTGACAAAGCTTTAAACGAGATGGATGGACTGTATAAATCTTTTTTTCTCTACATGACATTTTAAGCATTTGTTGAATAAAAAAATATAAACAAAAAGAGGTATTTTAAGATTTTAGTAAATTAGATATGTATATACATTCTTAAAAGTATGGTGTTCACTACTGCATGGCCTTCAACGACAGGAACAGAATGTCATTAGTAATACATATATCAAAACTACTAAAATTTTGACACAGTGAGAAAAATAATGGTACTGTTAAATAAAAGAATATTTTAAATTAAAATATTGAAAACATTAAATTTTTATAAACTAGTTTATAGGTTCATAGTAAAAACAAATTAAAAAACTAGTTATAACTAAGTATCACCTAAATTATGAACATATTTAAAAATTAACTTATTACCATGAACAAATTAATTTTGTTATAAGAATGTTGTATAAAATCACTATAAAAGTAGTTCCAGTTTAAAAATATCAGAATACTCTTGTCATAAGTAAATATTCTTGGATATGATGTAAGTAGAATCTATGCATTCAGTATACCCATTTTTTGTTTTGCTTCTTGAATATTACATACAATAAATTTTTGCCAAGCAAAATATTATTGAGTTAAATAATTTTATTGAAAAAAGTTAAAATATTCATAAATTTTTATCAATACTTTTTCCTTTTTCCTTTCATTCGTTTTCGAATCCCAACAGATTCTTCTGTATCATCATCTTCAAAATCTTTCAACTGTTTCTTTTTTTTACCTAATTTTTTATTTTCTTCTATATTTTTTAGCTCCTGAATAAAAAATTAAAATTATTATTTATAATAAACATATTAAACCAAATAATTTTTTTACCATTTTAATTAAACGTTGGGCCTCTGCTACTCTATCTTGAAGTATCAATACTTCATCTTCTTCAGTTTTATATTCAGGAAGCTGTTTTCCAATAAGATGTTCTATTCTTTGATATAATTCAACATCATATTGAGTTACAAATGTGATGGCAATACCAGAACGTCCAGCTCTGGCAGTTCTTCCAACCCTATGAATATAATCTTTACTATGCATTGGAATATCAAAATTAATAACAATATCAACATGTGGAATATCAATCCCTCTAAAAAAAAAAATTAAATTGTAAATTATGAAGTATAAAAAAACTATCACAATTTAATTAACCTGCTTGCAACATCTGTAGATATTAAAATATATCTATTTTTTGCTTTAAATTTTGTAAGAGCAGCAATTCTTTTATTTTGTGACATTTGTCCATTTAAAGGAACAGCCATAAATCCTAAGCTTCGCAATAAAAGTGATGTTCTAATGGTATTATTGCAGGTAGAACAAAATATCATAAAACTATTTCCAGACATTTCATTTAAAAGATAAACCAGATATACATCCTGTTCAACAGAAAATATATGTAAAATATTATATAAAATTTAAAATATATAACTTTATTTCAATATATTATATTATTATACTTTAAATTTTACGGGAATGAAAACATAGTATTGTTTTAGTTTCTCTACTGTTTGATACTTTATCGAAACTTCTATTTTAACTGGATTTTGTAGGGAAGCACGTTGCAACTTTTGTACTTTTTTTGTCATAGTTGCCGAAAATAACAGTGTTTTTCGTTCACGAGGTATTACTCGCAATATTTTATCTACTTCAAGTTCGAAATCCATATTCAAAATTCTATCAGCCTCATCCATTACCTATAATTTATACTTATGTTCATGTATAGTAGTTGCTATATTTAAAAATGGTTTTCTTACCAAGAATTTTAATGAACGCAAATTGAATCCTTTTGTATTTTCTAAATGATCAACTAATCGACCTGGAGTTGCAACAATAATGTGTGGTTTCTTAGCAAGCATTATTGCTTGAGTAATCATATCTATACCTCCTATTATAACAACACATTTAACACCAATACCACATCCTATAAAAATATTTATCATTAAAATTATTTTTGTTTATTTCATATATGTTAAAGTATTACCAAGAGCCTCAAATTGATCAGAAATTTGATAAGCTAATTCTCTTGTTGGCGTAAGAATCAAAGCAAAATATCTTTGAGGATTTTCTAAAAGTCCTTGTAAAATTGGAAGAATAAATGCCGCAGTTTTCCCAGAACCTGTTTCAGCTAATCCTATAACATCTTTACCTATTATTGAATTAAAAATAAAAAGTTTTTAAACATGGATACTCAATACTTTATTAAATAAAATGATACCTTGAAGAGCAACAGGAATTGCTTCTCTTTGAATTTTTGTTGGTATATTCCATTTTAAATCTTTACAAGCTTGGCATAATGACTCTACTAAACCCTAAAAATAAGAAATAAAAATATTGAATAGTCGCAAAAAAAAAAAATAAAATATTCAATATTAATACTAACCAAATCTTGCCATGTCAAGTTTTCAAAGCTGTTTGATTTAGTGAAAATTTCATCAATTGTATTATTATTCGACATTTTTTTTGATTTGATTTTTACTTTTAATATAACAATATCGACAATAAATATTTATTTTAATTTTTTGAATACGAAAATATGCTTAAATAAGATAATAAAACAACAATCACCAAGAAGTTGTTTTATATAGAGCTAAAAATACTTTTTTTACTTCAATATTTATTTAATTTACTGACTACAATCACATTATAGGTCAACGTAGATTAAATCACATCAGAGATAAGCATGTTCGATTCATTCCCGATGGCAAAGCAGTAAATTCGAATTTAACGTAAATTGATCAAATTATATGCGTACAAATTGGTTCTTAAATAAAGAAACAGATTTCCTTCTTTGTTCTAAAAAACAAAAAAAAATTATTAAAATAAATTATTTATTAATCTACAATTAGTGGTTATCATATTGTAACCAAAGATACTTAATAATGTTTTCCATGAAATTATGAGAGTTTAAATTAATAATCATGTAATTAATCTAAAATTTTATTTACTGTGAATTCACTTTCTCTTACTTTTACAGAAAAAAGTAAAATATTGAATTCAATTTTAAAATTTATATTTTTGTATATATTAAAAAATTGCAATTGAGCTGGTTTTAATTGCGCTTTCATCAGAATTTAAAAAAATAAACTATTATTATTAAAATATAAGAAATTTTATATTATATTCTCCTTATTTGCAAGCTATGTATAGAAAGCGCCAAATATAATTTAATAATTATATTACTAGACAACTGCAAATTGTATTCAAATAAAATTAACAATAATTATTTAACTATGTAATATAATTAATTCGATTATACTTGAAATCTACCTCATTTAAAATTTAATAAAGCAGCAACATGTTACATTATAATTTCAAAATTATATAAATACTTTGCACTAACTTTATGAATTTTGGATTGAAAAATAAACCAAATAAACACCGTAAAATTATTAATGCATATAAATTATAATAATTATTTGTTTATCTTTCTGTCATAAAAACAAGTTTTGTAAATATCTATTATCCATAATTAAAGTTTTATTTATTGTAAAATATAAAAAATTTTTAATTTTTATTTTTATGATTTTTAATTAATTTATATAGTGATGAAATGATTTTTAAATTCATTTATATAGTGTTTTCATATATTAATGACAATATAAGAAAATTGATGGCTTTCTTTTTTAAATTATATTTTGAAATCTATAATTTTAAAGTTTTGATTCTAATGGTCGATTAGAATAAATTACTAACATATATACTAACATATTACTTAATTTATTTTACTGTAGTATGTACTATATAAATATTATTTTTCTATTATAAATAACATTTTTTATGCTGTAAAAGATTATTTAATAAATTTTTTTTTAACTATTTTATTTTACTATTTAAATCAGTAAATTTTTATTATTGTTTATATTTTATAAGTAATAAATATCAGTTTATTTTATTCTAAAATTTATTTAAATGTTTTCGGTCAACTTTCCCGATGCTGAGCTCTCGCCAAGATGAAGGTGGGATAGGCCGATAGTGGTAGAGGAGAGATGGCAGGGTAGAAAGAAACGAAGACGCGAGGGGTCGAATGTAATGCTGTGAATTGAAATTTATTGAAAATCAAATAGAAACTTTCTTTACACAATTTTGGTTTTACATATAAAATTACACTGTCTTGTTCTTTAGTCTTATTAATTGTTTTTAGTTTTAATGTTTAATGTTCTTGGTTTAATTTATAATAAAAGCACTAATTATTCTTTCTATTCTATTTTTCTTTAATGTTCTTGTATTAATTTGTTAATTATCTAATTGGCCTTTACTTGATTTCACCAAAGTTACTGAGTTTTACAAGGCCTATTATTAATTATCTTATTGGCCTTTACTAGATTTCACCAAAGTTACTGAGTTTTACAAGGCCTATTATTAATTATCTTATTCGCCTTTACTAGATTTCACCAAAGCTACTGAGTTTTACAAAGCCTATTATTAATTATCTTATTGGCCTTTACTAAATTTCACCAAAGTTACTGAGTTTTACAAAGCCTATTAGTCTTATCGTTTTTACGTATCGCTACTTGCCTTCGGTCTGTGGGTTCTAGGCTCTCGTCCTTTCCAGACTTGTCAATCGACGATCGTCATGAATGTGGCGCACCAATGTATCCAGATGAAGGTGAGCGCTGCAACTGATGGACACTTTTTGCGGTAGTTTCACGTGATCGAACTTCGTGGGTCCAAGCGTATGTTATGTAACGTGTAGCGATTTCGTACCAGCGTCGCGTGAAGCTTCAACTTTATAATTGCCGAACACTGTAGATTGAGAATCTCTTTTTTGTAAGACTAAGCGTGAGATTGATTTATGAGAGATTTGATTTCAACGAGAATTCTGAAGCGCAGCGCGCCTGCAGTCTGGCTTTTATGTCTCACCCCACTCCTTGAGTAGGGGTGGTCTCTTTAGAATTTTGGTGATAGTGGGATGAATTTGTTTATTGTTTGAAGCTAATTTTCTGTTGCCATTGGAGCTCTGGACAGAAATATCAACGCCCTTTTACAGGAGAAGGGCGAAGTGGTGGTAACCTTTTGCGACGTCGGGCCGAAGCTCGCGCGGTCACCCCGACGTCCTGAAGCCTGGCTGGATTTTTCCCTAATTCTATTTCTTGTATTCGTTAAGAACTTATCACGAAATATAGCAATCATGCTGCTGTACATAGAAGGACTTGTTCGTTATTTTTACTAGGCTCGTATTGCAAGACACGTGATGGTCATATTTACTATTTCTAAGTATTATAGAGGCACAATCCGAGTAAACATGCTCAATAAATGGTCATAAAAAGGAACGAAAATATATTCGATGTATATTTAAAGAATATTTGTAAAATCATGGGACACATCTGGCAATCATAAACGTATTGAATATATGAAAAGAATTTACAAAACAAAGAGGTAGTACCACGAGTCGAGAAACTGCATGATCATGGAATTTTTTTCTATACCTGTTGCTTCCGCTCTCCTTCCATTATCAGCCTCTCCCCCTTAACATCTTGGGGAGAGTTTACACATCGGGTTAATTCTCGAACAAGTGGTAAAT
>JAPYYT010001631.1:0-24932 GCA_030522565.1 Ceratosolen corneri | reverse complement strand
CCCCCCGCCCACCCCTATCGCCCTTCCTGCCACCACCCGGCCCGCTCTTTTAGCTTTCGGTTTCTCTGTGGACTCCCGGTTATATCTAGCCATCCCCGCAGATGGAGGGGCCGAAATGGGATGTCGAACGCCTACTCTCGCTGTTTCGGTTTGTCCTCTTTGCCATGTTTACCTTCTTCCTCTTTTTTTCGTCCCTTTTCTTTTCTCTCCTCTTTTTTGCCCTCCTTTTCTCTTGCATGGCCCACACAGCACCGGACTCACTTGGCTTTTAAGTGCCGAGCAAGCCCTATACACAAGGGCGAGCAATTTTTCTTTGCCCCGTGGAATGTTGGGCGCGCTGGCGATTCTCACGGCCATGTCCACTTTAAACTCGGTCGACGACACTTTGTATAATTGCGTAGAGTGAGATTTCACGTAAGCTTAACTGATTACATAATCGCCCAAGCATACTTTCGCCGTTCCCTCGGCAAGTCGCCACCCCACTCCAATTACGCGGCACGCGTGCGCGTGCTAATTATTAATAGAGCCGATGATTTATAATGACCGGGGATGCTCAAGGAATGAATGTCTATCGATGAAAGTCTATCGTCGGGCAATTCAAGCTTTTAGGCATTCGGGCATTGCATTTAGAAGGATAGTTTCAAGAACTTGACATAATCTTCGCAAAGTTTCGCCAGGCCGCTAAATTCACGGCGGATAAAAAGAGAAATTTAATTGGGCGCTTTCGCTTTCGCTCTTAAATAACGGCGCCGCCGATCTTGTAAATTCATCGTGTGTCATTTGCTATTATTATTATTATTATCCCGGCTCGTTCGTATTAAAGTGCGAGTGAACGAAACTTCAGTCGCAGGCTGGAACGCAATTGTCCTGCGCATCATATTAAAGATTTCAGGTGGATAGGCGGCACTCGGCCCAAGACTTTAATGCGGCTTGATACATTACGAGGGCAGTTAATTTGTAGAACTCTCGCTCCCCTCGTTTCCTTCGGCTTTTCAAGCACGCACGGGAAAAACGCTAAAAACACAATGAGGCTTTCTCCAAATGGAAGCTTCAAAGCCGCTTAAAAGCCATTTTCCGAGCACGCTCGCACCAACAAATTGACAGTGTATCTGGCAAGATCGACGTGGTCCATTCGGGACAAATTCTGTACAAGATTATGGAATGCAAGATTTTCTCTATAATATTGTCTTCTCGTTGAAATGGCAATTATTGCTATTTGTTTCGGCATAATTGGACAGATTGGCATTATTATTATTATTATTATTATTAGTCGTGTTGATTTCAGCGAGGGTGAATTAGGATGTCGCCGGGTTATAAGCTTTTGTTGGCAACTTGCATTCTTGAATAATTACACTTGAATAATCATTCGAACTTTACGTTCTTACTGTATGTCCAAGCAATAGTACTCGCTACGATCTAATTAGACGCGTTGCACAATGTTCTGCTATTATGATAAAGATTAGATGAAAATTTGAATCCGTAATGTAGGTATTACAGTCTAATTATCCATCAAATGAAAGAAGAGCGGGTTGCACTGCACGACGAATAAATGTAATGAGTATTGATATAAACGTCTCCTCTTCCTCTATTACCATGGACTGCTTGCATTATTGTTTGCTTTAAAATCCTACGATACACTTTGTACGAAGGAATTATTCGCGTTATAAAGTTCTTTGGGCTCGCTGAATATTTTGAGACAACTGATATAAAGTAAATATTTATCTTCCTTCGAGTTTCTGCTTTATTTGCACAGACATACTTTCAATAGGATTAGTATTGTACGGCTGTCGTGGCCAATCAAGATGATGGATGTTAGTTTCTCTTTCGATTTCGTTAAAAAGTCTGCCAACTTGACAACTCAAATTATTATTCTTTCACAGAAACCAATCTTCTTTTTGCTCAATAAGCGAAAATTTGACACATGACGAGAGAGAGAGCGAGAGCGAGGGAGGGCGGGCGGGAGGGGGGGAGAGCTTTCTAAATATTGCCAATTTCTAATTACTTTGCTGCTATTTCAAAGGGACGTAAGTAAGCTGGATGTGTTTGCGAAAAGAAACTACGGATAGCTTGAGTGATCTGTTACATCAATATTTATAGCAATTTAAGGTAAGATTAAATTACATTGTTACAGCTCTCCTCCATAACCGTACATATCCAAATGTAATGCTAATTTCATCTATTTTATACTCGACAGGGATTGATTTATTATGCTCTAGAACTTTGCATTACGAGCATAAAGGTACAATTAATATTGTTATAAAAAAGATTTAACATTGCCCCTTTAAAAATCGATTTGCCCGTAATATTATTTTATATTATTTGATATTAAAAATTATGGAAAACTTGCTTACAATCAGTTTATTGTATTAATCAAAATCTTTTATTCGTCCATATAATCCATAAATAATTATTGGCATTTATTGCTTCGTGTATTATTATACAATTTATATTAATTTTCATTTTATTTCATCCAATATTAAGCTATTAATGAAATTTCAAACACTGTAATCGTTAAAATACATAGAAATATTTTCGTCTTTCACGTTCACGTGCCTCGTAACATTTATTAACAAAATTTTCAGCTAGAAAAGAATTTAATAATAAATAAAATTTCTTTTGTAATATATATATATATATATGCGTGTATGTATGTATGTAGGAAAATTTTTTATCTCGTAAATGAATGAAAACTACTACCGTCTACAAGTCACGTCGATAAACATATTACAACAGCAGGTTTATACAAAAATAGAACGATATTACACGTAAAATATAAATAACATGTCAGTACTATTATTATTTTATTGTAATGCTCGTTTGTTTGTTAATAAAGCTGAGATAAAATTGTTCTAGTTGTATTATAAATTGAAATTAATTGATACATGTAGCAATACAATCTTTTTATTATTTCATAATTTATCGTACATTTTAATCATCTTAAAAACTTTTTACAACTTGAGGGAAAAAAAATCCAACTATTACTTTACGAATAATCTAATTTAAAGGTAGAAATTATTTTTTTTTCAAATTTTTCCATTCCTTTGATAACCACAACCATTACAAGTGTTACGTTTAACAGTCAAAGTGTATTGTATAAACTAATATGTACTGGGACGCTATGTAACATCATGTACAACGATATCAAATAATACATTGTGACCGACAAAACTATGACGCACCCACACTGTACTTGAAACGGAAAAAAAAACTTTTAATGTAGTTGGGAAAATTAGTTAAATTCTTATATATGAATTATTTGGTATATGAATATGAAATTTAATTACAATATACGAAGAATCGGATGGAAATAATTCCAAATTTCATCATCAACATGTGTATCGAGTACATTAAATATATTGATCGAGGCACATGTACTGCGAATAACGCAGAATGAACATAAATATTAGGGCCGAGTTACATACACCAAGACAATTATTTTCATTGCAAGCTCTACGCCATAGCATAGAAATTGATGTGATTGACAAAATAATAAACCAAACGACGAGACAAGCAATGCCAACTGACCTTCGCTCGAATAGCGCCCAATAGAATAAAGAGGTAAAGATGCAATCGGTAATAAAGAGATGGAAGGAAAGAGAAAGGAAGAGGGCGAGGAATAGCGCGAAGGAGGGGGAAGAGGCAGGAGAAGAAGCGAAACCAAGTTCCATTACGCGTTAGCAGTTGCAAGTTAATCCCTCAGCGAACTTCTCCCAAACTCTGCGGCGCGTAAGCCTCCACCCCAAAGTGGAGTTGAGGTCCAAGTTCGAAGAGCAGTATAATACTCGTGTTTCGGGTCCAGAGCAACAGAGAATAAATCAGAGGAGGAGGGGGAGGAGGAGGCACGGATGCATGGAGTGGAGGAAGATTGCGGATAAGGAAAGTGAGGGATCACCCATTGTCCGTGAATTTATCAATCGACTAAACAGGGACGAAACTTTATTCTCTACCGCCCGAGCGAGAATATAAAACTCGGCATTTGCTTTCAAGAGTTTTATATGCGTTGGGAGAAAATTTTTAAACGCAAATACTTTTTAATGGTTTGTACGATGCTTTTATTTTGCAGCGTTTGTTTGTTTGTTTTTTGTTTTTTTCTTGCTTTTTGTTTTTTTTTCTGTTTTATTGGCGAAGCTATTTTTGCGTGGGTATGGGACGTCAGGCTGAAAGATTTTCCGACCGCGAAATGGCATTTGTGCGCGATAGGCTTGCGCTTGACAAAAATCCATTGGCCTCGTCGTGTCGGTCTGTGTACGAGCTGCGTGACAATCGGGACAAGAAATTAATTTACAAGCGAGATGGAGGGCATTTTTAAATAGCGGGACGGATGAATTATTCGAGAGCCGGGGGGATATGAAAATAAACGATAATCGGCCAAACTCGATCGTATAAGAACCACGAGAATATGCAGGAGGATATTCTCGTCTCACTCTAAATTCAATATACGAGAAATGGTGTTTAAGGATGGGAGAAACATTTTCGAGTATGAGATAAAATTGGCATAACAGCTGCCTTATATATATATACATAGTCAATTTTAGTTGCCAATCTCCGTGTGTGTGTGTGTGTTAAATCGAATGCTGATAGAAAAAAATTTATTAAATATATCAAGGAATTTGTTCCTTAGCTCGGAAAATTACGCACTGCTTGCAGCACTAAAAATATAATTTTTACATGAATTTCTTATAAAATTATAAGGAATTATGGCGGAATTGGATTTTTAAAAAAACTTGCTGCAAATCTTATCCCTGTTTTATCAAAATATTAATTTTTCCTGCGCTAGAGGTAATATGCATTTTAAATTTAATTGTTACAATGTTGATGTCGACGTTACTGCACAATAACTCAATATTTATAAACATAATTGATTACAATACCAGGAAATAGGCGTTGTAGTTGTATGTCTGGTGTAAAACATCGAAGAAACTCGACATATTTGATGAATTCACGTTGAGGAATTAAGAACCAACGAGACTGATGTAATTATGTAATATCGTCAAAATTATTGCATAGGTAATTGTTCCTTAACGTCTTGCAACTTGAACACGAAAAGCTACCATATTTATTATATTATGTCAATAAAAAAAACATTTGATATGTAACATATAATTATACTTGTAACATTATTGTAAAGCGACAATCGTCTTTAAAAACTTTTCAATTGACACGGTCGTTACTCCTCTAATTAGACGACTGCTTAACTCTTCAAGATAGTTTTCTTAATTAACATGGTAATTAACTTTGATAAATTATTTCTCGTTACTGCAAGAAGCATATGATCGTAACATTAAAATAATTGAGTTTGTTTCATTTTTCTTTCTTTTCATTTATCAAGGATTCAAAAAAGAATGTATCAGACAAAATTTTCTTTAGAAATATGCACATACTACTACTACCACCACCACTACCACTTCTCTATCGTATTAAGATTTTTCAGTATATGAAAATCAGACAAGAAATCTGCTAGAATATAATAAAATTTGGAATTTCTATTAAAAAATTCTTCAGTTTGTAAGGTTGTAATTTTTATCCAAATATCGACGATTGTTTAGATTGTAATGTAATACGGGCATTATATTGTCGTGTAATGTGAAATTGAAATTTAAAATATGCATGAAAATCTATCCCTGGTTAAACATGCATGGAACATGTATTTGAATCTCGAGCCGTACATGCACACAGAGTACGTACACACTTTATAACAACAATCGCCATTCTCAAATATCAGAAGCAAATTGCAGTTCATTTTCTGGTCTGTCGACGAAAATCTTGGCCGTAAAATGCGAGAAATGCTCTGGCAACTCGAAAATACCATTAGAAATGGAAGGACACGGAGGAAAATAAATAAAGAATCCGCGCGAGTGTCGTTGTAAATCAGGAGTAGAACGACATGGTCGTCGAAAAATTCCGACTTCCCCTTGGCCGCGATAAATCATCTTTTTTCCGAGCTTTTCTATGAGCGGGAAAGCGCGCGCCCTCGATATTTCCCCGGGATTATCCAGGGAACGGAGAGCGGCTGAAGGGAGAGACGACCGAGGCAAAAGAGAAATGAATCGCTCTCTCTCTCTCTCTCACGAGAGAATTGGTTAAGGCAACTTAGCCAATCGCCAAGTTTCCTCTTTTGCATTCTTCGTGGCTTTGTGTCATTGTTTTTTTTTTGGATTTCCCGCGCTTGATTAAAATACTCGGGATGTAGCACTGATAAGTGTGTGTGACACCTTGACGCTGTTGGGACTCAAAATTATGAATATGAATGATGTTGCGATTGAGGGGGGATTTAATGTTATAGAAAACCGCTCGATAAAATATCAATTTCACGAACCGTAAAAAATTCATTTTTAAATGTTATTTATCATCGTATTTAATTGCAATTATATTTAGCAAACTAGTGCAAGCAAATATTCGAAAAAGTCCTCTCTCTCTCTCTCACTTTTTACGTTTTAGTTTATTTTATGCGGAACTTTTCTTTTACATTCCAATTAAAGTAGACGAGACCATTAAACTAATAATCCCTTATAATTGTCAATTATCGTGAATCAGTCTTTTCAATAACAACAACAACAACAAAATGAGTTTTTCATCCAAAAAATTTTCAATCGTTCCGCTATTTATTTGCCCAATAAGCTTTAAGTTTCATCGCTAATATCATTTGAAACAATATACCGGGAGGGATTATCTCTTGAACAAATTTGAGAGACGGAAAGACGAGAAAATTACTTTTTTCCGTGACCTTAGTCGATTATCCAACTTCTCTTTTATTATTTCTTCTTTATGATTTTCTATTCTGTTAGCACAGTTTTTTCTCTCTTTTTTTCCACCCCCCCCTCATTTTTTCCTTTTCTCCCATCATTCTCTCAAATTTATCAAGATGAAATTTGAGTCGAATATCATCCCGTGTTATTCGGAACGATTTTGTGTCGGATTTGCGGTTTTTTCGCTTTTAAAATTTCGTTCGCTAATTACGATGCTTTCCACCATTTTTCATTTACAATACTACGATCCATTAAGAGCAAACGATTTTACTTCTCAATTGTTTTACATTATTTGACGAGCATTAATGCAAATATATTGCGAAAATAGCTCACCTACATCATCTATCTCACATATAATCCACGTCTACGTACCAGTGAAACACCCACACTCTATTCACCTTTTCAACTTCATTTGTTTAGTATTGGCTTGCGTACTACGCCCATATGAATATGTATTAATCCTATATTTTGTTAAAAAGAATCACGTACTTTTACAAAATACGCATAAACGAAACGAGTATTTACATTAATGTCAATTCAACCTTTGTCTCAAATTGTTCAAACTACACCGACAAATTTTTATTAATATACATTAAAAGCATTGCACATGATAATTATTCCAATGAATTTTATTTATGTACTTTAAAGTTATTTCATTCCGTATTCGACGGATAAAATCGCAAATAAAAGTTTGCAAATGTTCTTGCGCCCAATGATTGCGATTAATTTCAATAAAATTTCAATTACAACATTGAATCGACGCCGCTCTACTAACGTGCACTTTCAAAACAATCCTTAGCATAAATAATGTAAATTATCACAAAGAGTTAATTTTTCATAAACATTTGTTAATAAAATTTATCCAAATTCTTTAGTTTCATGTGAATGTCAGATTTACTTGTGCCGATTAATATTCGCGTATTCTGTGGAGAAATAATGTGTTTTCATCGAGTAAAAGCTAATGTTTGTGTGTGCGTGCGCGTGTGTGTGGGAGCTTCTTCGACATTTAAAATATTTCCACTTCATTTTTCTCCGCGCAGACTGGCATCTCCATTGTACCAACTTCAATAGTAATAATACCACAAACGCCATGACGCACGATTATATTGCCCCTCCTTGCTCCCCTCCTCGCATAATTTAACCTTTTTATCCATACAATTACAGGATGGATTCAACGAGGAGAAGTTTGTTAATTATCCCCCGGTAAATCCATAAGCGCTCGTAACTCTGAAAATTTCGCCGAGCTCCGTCGAGAAAGGAACTCAACTCCCTGTTTATTCTTCCCTCGCCAAGCACTCCGGGGCAAGACGAAGATGGCCGCAAAACGCGACCAAAGTAGCAGAACTGCAAATTTTATGCTCGCCCGGCCCCATCCATTCATCCAGAAATTCGCTACTCGCTCAGACGCGACAATGAGTCGTCGGCAGCAGCCAGGCACTCTGTGGCACTTTTCCCTGATTCGCGTAACTCGTTGTTGGCTTTCTCACTGCCAACTCGAGCGAATCGCCGTCCCAGGCGATGACCAGCTAGCCGGGCTCTAAAATAGGCGAGCCTACCCGACTGGAACGTGAAATTATTATTCGCCCCAGCAAGATCATACATCTCGTCCTCGCAGCGCAATGATCCCCCCCACCCACCCCACCCCAACGATTCCTCAACGATGGGGCTTGGCTGCCTCGCCGACGAGCCAAAGACATTGATTGCTGCGCGGCTCTTTAAAATATTTACCCAAGCCTATAATCGTCTAGCTTATAAATAGCGAGCCTACCAACCCCCGAAAGCTCCGATCGCGTATTAATCCCCCCCTGCCACCCCCACGACATATATCGAGAACAACGAGGCATGGAGCGGCGGGCTTCGCGCGAGCGCAAAAGTAACCTATCGACGCTCATTATTTATTCAGAGAGGGCGTCGGTCGAGGC
The DNA here is from genome assembly GCA_030522565.1 of Ceratosolen corneri. Lineage (NCBI taxonomy): Eukaryota > Metazoa > Arthropoda > Insecta > Hymenoptera > Agaonidae > Ceratosolen > Ceratosolen corneri. The sequence continues at coordinate 16,264 of JAPYYT010001631.1, read as the reverse complement.
GAGGCAGGAGGAGATGAGAAACGTAAGTCGCAGAGAGCGCCTCTCTGTTGGGGATAGCAACGGAATCCATCTCAAGACAGAGCGAGTAAAGTACAAAAGTGCCGGGGGGAGGTGGGGCGGGAGCGGGGCGACGCCGAGGGTCGAGAGCGAATGGTGGTGGCGGTGGTGGGGGGAGGGGAGTCTGCGATAGAGATAACAGGCTGCGCACAACACGGCAACTTCATATTGATTGCCGCATTAAAGGGAAGCTGTCGTTGGGCCGTTGCTCTTCCGGCCTTGTCCGAGAACTTGGTAGGAGTCGGCAGGAGGAGCGAGGGTTCGTTTTTAGGTTTTTCTCATTAGTTGGTGCATGCGCGCCTCGCTCTCCCCTTTTAAAGAAACGAGCTGTGAATGATAATTGACGAGAAGCTCTGCAATCCAATGCCTTTTTAACTTGTAATGGGCAATGGGTGTTGTCGTTGTTGCTGTTGTTGTAATGGAATAATGTAAGTGAAAATGTAAGTGAAAAAGTGTCGTGGAGCACTTTCGCTAAGCTACAAAAATTCCACATCCAAATGATCAGTCTAATTGTGAATTGGCCGTTGCTGAATAGGCTTTTTTAAAGGCCAAATTGAGCTCAAGTTTGCCAAAGAGCGGCAAGGTGATGGTAATAGAGAGAGAGAAAGAATTTACGCTCGAAGCCCATTCTGTAAATCCTTATTAAAATGCTCTTTAATTGTCGGAAGGTCGCTCAATGAGATTCGTCACATTAGAAAGAAACGATAAAAGTGTAAGTGTTGTCTCGAAGGGATTTGCCGAATGTTTTCGTAATGATAAATTTGCCCTAATTTAACTATATATATAAACGATTTTGTCATCTTGATTGGAGAAAATCATCAAATTTATGATAATTCGCAAGGATAAAGCAAAAAGCCTTGCTCTTGTTTACTTTTTCTTTTCGTATTAACTTTTTTAAGATTTTCAAGTGAACTTGAGCCAGAAGCCATAACTTTGCATAATTACATGACTTGCAACGTATTTACATACTGTATTAGATTTTTGCTTAAATTTTCTTAATCTCTAACCTTTTTGGCCATCGCCATTGTTTTCAGCAAAGTTTCGATGCTTTTGCTACACAAACCTGATACCGAATTCCCGAAAGAAAGTTTTCAATGCCTGACGTGTATTTACGCTACGCCAACTTGCTATTCCTATGAAATATAAGCCCTATTATTATTCACGAAACTCCCTTTACACAATATTGATTAACACCGGGCTATTTATAGTGTGCAATGCAAGATCTCAATAATTTGAAAGTGCAGGGGAGCTTTGAATAACTTTGGCCGACTCGCCTCAAACATGATTATCAAATCGCTCTTTGTGGGTACGGAGATGGAGTTGCGAGTGAGTGGCAGTGAGTCGATGCAAAAGCGATGCGATGTATGGCAAAGAAGTCTCCTATAATAAAATAAAACTTATTTCCTACTAGGCCCTAATGATCCTAGACTACGCGAAAGACTATAATTTGCAAATTGTGCCTCATTAAATTGCGAAACTTGTCGAGTCGACTTGTACAATGAATCTTCGTTCCAAGTTTTCGTCATTAATTCCTGCGACTTTTTGGGACTGCGAAGCACAATCCGCTGCAACATTTATATACATATACCTATACACATACATATATATAGCTTTGTTGCTAACAATACCGCATAACCGAGTAATGTTATTTGCGTGGAATCAATGTGGGTCAATACTGTAAAAAATAAACATTAGCTCAATACTTTTAATGCGATGCAATGCACAGGGAAAAGCAATTTCTTTATAATTTAAGAATCCTTCCCTAATGCAGTAAAATAATTTTCACATAAATTCACGTACATTCGGGAGGCTAATGCCATTAAGATGCTCATATCGAGAAATAAATCAGCCGATGAATCTTCCTCGCCTTCTAATTCCACATACTTCTGTATGTAATTTTATCATAAAAGTTATCGTCATCATTTCCGTCCCTCCTCCATATAAACTGCCCCCCCCCCTCTTTTATATTTATGCCTTCATTTGGTAGCGTTTATATGTTAGTTTGATCTTTAAGGGCATTAGGAAGTTTTTGTTAAAGTTTTCGTATTACGATTCCCCGGCATCAAAGCGAGGAAGTTGTTACTAAAGCAAATTAAATCCAGAACGTATAGCGCAGTTACTTTTTACTTTTCCTCAAACATCTTAATAAATTACCGGACTTTTATCATTGGAACTTTAAATTGGACATTAATTATGAGAGCGATCATGCTTTTAAAATCTCCATATCACTAATAATTCCAAGAGGATTAATTTTAATACTCGTCATGTATTAAACTTATAATTTGTTAATTACTCTACTTGGGCAGATTCTCACAATTTCACTTATTATATGCCAGCGATAATGTTCTATTTATAACCGCGGCATAATGCTTTAAAAGAAACGCCACTGCCTTATTGATTCCTCCCCTCAATTGCTAATTGAGCCATTTTCCCCGATTTATCACTTTATTAGTATTAGCCAGGCACATTCGACTATTTTTAGCGATAGATCGGCCAGAGCTGCCACTGTGGCTCACCTAACGAGTCGCTTTCTATAAAACGAGCATCTCCATTACACGAGTGTCAGAGCAAAATACTGCATATCCTTCAACTATCAACTACTCGACTCCATATGCACCGGATTCCCCAAGTGCTATGATTAACGACTCGTGCATTATTATCATTTGACTACAATAATGCACGGTCGATTTGTCTGGTACAGTTGGCTCGATGTGGCATGCATAGTTGCGGGTAAGAGGACTTTGGCCGTCGTCGGTAAATAAGATGACGGGAGCAACAATTATTGCCAATCGTTGCTTTCTTGAAAAGATTGCGGAAAAATGGCTTCCAACATCTCCTCCTCGATCCGACCTTTCCCACAAATAACATCCCTCGCACAAAATTATGACAGCAACTTGCTCATTTACATCTTAACTATTCCTTCCTCGCAACCAGCAACTTGGATTATACAGATTTTTTACGGCCTGGAGATTATATTTCAGCAAATGCTCGGCGCACGAGTTTTAAACGAATTTCTTTCAATTTTGCCTATTGTCATTGAGGCCTAGGCTCAATATTATCCCTGTCAAATCATTATCATTGTCACTACTATGCAAGAGTCCACTAGGCAAGAGTCATTTAGAGAACATTAATACGTCGGGAGTGACTCGATCGAGGATTCGCAATAGGCGAATCAAATAATGAATGCGCATGGCACGTATATCGTCGTTAACATTGCCTCGATTGTCGTACATTTCCGTACACAGCAGTGCCAGCAGAAAATGCGTGCGACGATTGTCTCTTTCGAAGAGGAGGCGAACTGCGCGAATGGCATACATCATGTACCTTGGCCATTGATAACAAGCGCATTGAGCACGTACAGTTACAAAAGCGCCGTGCTTACGCTTAAAAATAAACAGCCAAATCGAGAAATAATCGACATCCTCGCTCAATAAAGCCAAAGAGGATAATCTTTTCCGCGAGTCATTATCATCGTTTGGCAGCGCATCGCTTGTTCCCCAAGTGCACGTTGCACTCGCACATTCTTGGCGGAATTTAAAAATAACGTCGCGGATAATGAGAAAACCCCGTGACCGCTGGAACGCCCAGTCATTAGCTCCGTTGGCCTCTGCACACACGCATGGCCCACTCATTTTTCTCCCCCTCCACCACCTCCACCATCGCTCACTCACTCGCCCCTCGTTCGCTCCCCCTCCCCCCGACCGACCTTACCTACATCGAGTGTAAAGACTCTTTGATTTCTATAGACGGGGGCTTTTATTTTATTCTCGGCTTTGTCTGGAGGAGGCCGATAGTATTAGCGAATGCGCAATCGACGAGGCGATAATGTCGCGTACCCGCATACGGCATTTTGGAATGAAGGAAGAAGCGAGATCGAGAATCGCGATAAACTCTCGAACGAGCGCTCCAAAATGCGCTGACCTCTGCTTTTCCGTTTCATTACTATTATTATTGTTGTTGCTGTTGCTGTTGCTGTTGTAGTGAGCGCGATCGATATAAACAATTGGATCTTGGGCGAAACACGTAAAGTACGCGGCGAAATGTTCTGTTTGGATAACTTTCGCTCCAAGCACTTCGAGGGGTCATTGACCTGGACGTGTAAGACATTCTTGCGCATCGTTTTGTACGAGCGCCACGCAGCATTTAATGTCAAAACAATAACATTGGCCTCTATAACAATTAAGTACAATAATATTGCATTGCAATTGCTGCCCAAATAGGCTGCCCAAATACAGTAAATGGCATATTGATTCGGGAGGTAAAGACTTGGGTGGAGGAGGCGTGTATTTTGAAGAAGGAAAGTGAAAATATTTGTTCGGCGTATTAGAGCGAATGTCTTTTCGCTTCGATATTCATTGGTCGAGGGAGGCTGCAAAGTACGCTCCATGAGTATAATTAAAGTGACCTTTAAGCAGAGGAGGACTTTTAAAAATTGGCTCTTAAAGAGACTCTTGAAAATATTTACATTTCCCTTACTTTCTGCTAAATACGCAATTTATTTTTACGAATTAGCCTTATCATATTATTACCATTTGTTTAAAACATTGTTTTACAACGATAAAGCGCGCACTCGCACATACACACACACACACACACACACACACACACACACACACACACACACACACACACACACAGAGTCAGAGAGAAATAAAAAATCAATGAAAAGAAATTACAATTGAATAATTGGGATAAGTAATAATAAATAAAGGCAAGTGATTGGAATTTTAGTCTCAAGTGAGTAGGGAATGATGTCTATATTTGTCGTACCATCCATTATTGAGGATTTGGACGGTAAATGTAAGGGGGCGATGGACATGACATAGAAATATACAAGTGTCGTAATGCGCAGCTCAATTTGCGCATTTCAATGGGGTCTTATTGCGTACGGTAAAAGTGCTTTGTTTACTTTAAAGCGTCGGGCGCAGAGGCAGCGGCCACGAGACTTTAAAAAGGTCGCAAAAAGCACGCGCGAAACGAGCGAATCTCTTCTGCGTCTGGAAGTGCGCGGCCCAAATGGTCTTAAAGCGACAAATTATTTAAAGTTACTACTCACCATAACCAAGGCGTGCGTCAGAGCAGTCGATGACCTCGACCTCCTGGGCGTCATGCCGACGTTCTCGCCCCTCATGATGCTCTCCACCACTGTGTGTGTGTCAGCAAGAACAGAGCAACGACAAAAAGGTCGATTAGCCAGGGAATTGTTTATTGCTCGAATGTGCATTTGAATGTGCATTTTCATAATCGATCAATTAGCCCGATGCTGCTTCAAATGGCCCTAAATGACGCTCTTTTGGCGCTCTTTGGCTCTTTATTAGAAGGTGCAGGCTCGAATAGCGCTATCCCCGTCGAACCCGTTGATGGGCGGCCAAAGTAAATTGTTTCGTTATCACGGGGCGAATGATCGACAAGCATACACTGGCGAGATCACTCGATTATCTCGCTCGATCGGTTATTTATGCCGTTGGCTGATTGTTTGGCAAATTCTTCTCGTTGGCTTGACGAGCGCTAATGCACACGACCGAAATAGAGAGGAGGAGCAACCCAATAAAGAAGTAGACGCTTAATTATAAGGACAGGATAATGTAGCCCGCCAAACGATACGACCCATTCCTTAACAGTCGCATCATCGAGTCAGGTTCCACGAAATTGACCATCCGAATCCGACGAGGAAATTAGGCGGCTTGATCGATTGGCACGCACCCCCACCGCCCCCCGCTCCGTAACAATACAGCGGCGATTCTCCCGTAGCAGACACTCGCGCCCTTCCACCCTCAGCGTATTAATGACTCGAGCCTAATTGCACACTCGGAGGCAAATGACTGAGGATAGTCCAAGTTGAGGCTTACCTCCGTCACCGATTAGCCGCATCTGCACTAGACATGGATCTTCGTTGTGGTCCTCGAGGACAGTGTCGTCCGTCACCGTCAAATCCTGCAATCAGAAGGAAAGTCAAGAAGCGTCTTAGTGGCGCGTCGCTTATATCTATTCTCGATGGGGCATTTTTTTTCATTTCTCACTGGCCGATTCGCGCGGCGAGGTCGTTAGTCTCGCATCTCGAGGAATGTCGCGTTGCACTCGAAGGCCGAGGATCCTTTTTAGATCAAAGGCTCACTCTCGCCAAGTCGCCCATCTCGGTGGGTTAAGTAACTGTTGGTCGAGTGTGTTGCACGCGTGAAAATCCTTGTGATTTGGCCTCGTCAGATTACCACGGGCACTCGGCGTGTGTTTGACAGGCAGGGAATTTCACGATGCTTTCGATGTTTGCGCGAGAAGCCAGTATTATTGGGCCATTAAATGACAAGTCATCTAGTCGGTAACGAGAGTAATATAATAGCAGTGACAGTGCTGGCAGACTCAACAGGCGTAGACAATTTTCGTCGGCAAGTTTATTAGATCAATACTCGAAACTTTGCGTACCGTTCTTTCAGGCGCCGAGACACGCAATTGTTGCAAATCAATTACGATTACGGATGATTCGGAGATTAATAACGTGCGCATTGAATTTGTCAGTTTAATGATAGGAGCATTGGCATGCGTGGGAATATTAAGAATTATCAAAAATCCCCATTGTTTCGTTGCCAATTCAGTCGCCAGCTACGCGATAAGCTCACGACGAATCTTAAAATAACAAAAACAAACATGCGAATGAGTTGTTAAGGGCTGGCAAAGAAGATACGAGATGCGAGTTCTAATTCAAATATTAATAAACTTTGCATAACTTTGAATAATGGCATCTGCCGAATGATTTACTTCTTTATAATTACGTGCACTACTAAAGTAATATCCGCTATCGTGTACGATCCGTTAGTGGTAGTAATAAATAAAGAGTTGCACAAAGCATGGAGATGTAAAGTTAGGTAAGAGGACGAGTATAGAGCAACATTGTCGACGTGATTGCGAGCAAATCGTTTACGAGAATTTATTAAGGCAAGATATTTGTATTTTGTCAAATAAATTATGCGATTTCGAAAATCTTGGCATTTGGAAAGTTTGGTAGATTATATTATAATAATGCTTTGATGAGAAAATCCGAGAAATATCGAGGCACTTAATAGAATTATCGACCGATTTCACTTGAGAAATTTCAATTATAAATCGCCAAGAACATAAGTATGAACAAATACTAAGCACAGTCATAATGATTAATCAAATATTTTGAAATGTTTAAAATGTTTAAAATGTTCCATTTCACACAGATCAAATCGATTGTGTTCCATCTATCGCTATTCGACGAGTATGAATATTTTCATCTTTATTATAGCAAAAACGATATAAAGCAATTTCAAAAAGTACACATAAAAAGACAGTTATGGGACAATATTTTATTCGGCTTAAGCGTAGTTATATAAACTTGTTGTATTGCGTAAAGAATTTCTCGCAACGGAGATATTAATAAAACACGATAATTCGTTAATAAAATTAGTCAAGATTTTGTAATTGCCTAATTAGCCTTTGTATAATTTGCTGATCGTTAATAATTATTTTATAATTTATCGTTGGCAAGAGAAAGAAAATCAAAACCCAAGTGCCGAATCGAACTAATGTTTAATTCAGTTTCTTTACAACACTTGATAGTATTAAAAATTAATTATACTTTTACATTTTAATAAAAGTACACTTTTCATCTAAGGCCATTTATTCAAAAGTAGATATCTCTTATTTGATTTATATCATAATGAATTGCCTTTATTAATAGTCGAGCCGATAAAGTTAATGATTAGAATTTGTGAAAAAATTTTCTTAAATCATCCTTAAATGATAACACATTGGATCTCGAATGTAAATGGGTTTTGATCATTATTATAATTATCATGGTCGACGTCTTCGTCGTCGTCGTCCTCGTCATCATCATCATCATCATTATCATCATAATATTTAGCACCATATAGTTGGAAAATTAACAGTAAAAGATAATTATTTATAGAATAATCTCAGTCTATGATGTGGATTTTTTTCTCTCCCATTTAATACTACAGAGAGTCTTTTAATATAATAACACAAACTCTTTGCAATTATTTGCAAGCATCTGCTCGACTATTTGAATATTAAAAATATTAATGGTGCTAAACAAATATACTGTTAACTGATCTACTCGTAATAGAATTTTCAAAAAAAAGATTTCAATACTGTATTTTAAACTCGAAATTGGATATTTTAAGTGGTTGGTAATTAAGCGAGCCGTTACGTTTTGCATTAAAATCTTCAAGATTAACAACACACACACACATTAGCGAGCATTCTATATCGTTGAGATGCATTTATCGCCGTAATTTCCCGCTGAAACAAAGAATCATTGGCGATACTCGATATTTCTAATGCTCAAAGTGATTCATTTATCAATCTCGCAGTAAGAACTGGTTAACAATAATATTGCAATAATCAATAAATTAATACGACACTCTAATAAAAGTTTCGTCATTCATGGAGAGTGAGAGAATTCTTGATATTAAAAGAGATTTTTACGCAACTTTCTATATAAATGCTCAATGCTCTGCCATTGCTGTTCCGACATCTCTGTTACATTTAATAATGAAACTTTTTAAGCACTTTCCATTCGCTTTTTCATATTAATTTTTATATAAATAGTTCGAGCAAATAATGCCAATGCTTGCAACGGTTTTATTTTTACATGTCAATATTGATAATTAGAGGAAGTTTTGAAAAGTAGAGCGTTTTCCATTTTAGTTGGTTAATAAAGGCTTTATGTGCTTTCCACGTGTAATTAGAAGAGGAGGAAAGAGGCCAGGAACAAACGTTACAATAATAACAATAATTTGACGACGGCTTGAAAAATTATTCTCCCAGTACTATTATTATTATTATTATCATTATTATCATTGATGTTGACGTTGTAAAAGTCGAGTCTGTGTTTTGAGCCTTGGCTAATGAGGCTCTCTCGTTGTAAGTAATTGCTAATGGCCGTCGATACATTTATAACAATCAATATTTATAAAATTGGCAAGTTCAATATGCCAGTAATTGGCAATGCTCGTTTAATACTCGCGAGCTCAAACAAGTAAGACTATTACGTACTTCGATATTGTTGTCCATTATTTCTCAAATGCCGTATCAATGAGCCGCAATCGTATAATGTGGGTGGTGGTGGGAGGTGGGAGGTGGGGGGTGGAGAGGCGATTCCGGAAAGCAGGAGCGGAGCATTTGGGGTAACGTGGGCATAGCTGCGATTAATTATCCGTGGCCGTGAAGGCGCAGAAATTAAAAAATGTTGAGAGATGGCGAGAGAAGCGGAACAACGCGCGCGGAATGAATTACAAGTATCGCCGTTTTCTCATGAGGAGAGGCACGTGGACGAATCTGGAAGGCCGTGGCACAGGTTTATACTTAGAACTCGGCGTTGGTGCGCAAGCCTGGCCGAGGTAATTTATGTACATTGTACGTACATCGGCTTGTGTGCGGTGTAAACGCCTCGGTACACAGGCGCGGGAAATTCACATGACAGCCTCGAGATTTTCAGAAGTCGGCTTGTTAATGGAGTTCTTTCTACGCTTCGCCAGCGGCTCGTTTCGCTAACGAAGTTGTATTTAATTGCTTATAAATCATTCTCACTTTAATAATACACATTACCTCCGGCTCTCTTTGCCATCTAAAGAATTGTCCTTAATTTGTATTGACGAGAAATGACGATTATTGTGATTATTGTCGGCATTTTATACGCTCGGGGCTGTCAAATAGTTGCTTTTGCAAATGGAAATAAAACTTTTGGAATATTTACTTCGACGAACAATTAATAAAATGCATTATTTGTGGAGTTTGGAAGTGGCTTTGATAAAATCGATATTTTAATAATATTTACGAGCGCGATGGGCTGAACGAACGTGAGAGAGAGAGAGAGAGAGAGAGAGAGACGTAAGGAAAATTTTTTTATTTACAAAAATGTATTGCGAGTGAAATGTTATTGGCGAACAAAGTTGCAAATTCAATGGCAATTTTACACATTTCTTTTAGTATCCATGATGGAAGGATTATTGAAAATGACGGCGAATTGAATTGAATGAGAATTCGTCCGAATGAAGAAGCACAATCTCCGCACGATTGTAAACTATATTTAGCAAAGATGTCACAATGTGGTTTGTACTGGTTACGAGATTCTCTACAAAAATTTATCGAATCGTAATCAGGTGAAGATAGCTTATCAGGTTCATGTCACAAGTGTATGTGTTGAATTTTTCGAACGTACTTTAGTGAACCTAAAGATAAACATTTTTTTTTTTCTTTTTTTTCTTTTTAACCAAAAGATATACGAAAAAGATGTCATATCGGTATGACATTGCTATAAATAAATAAATAAAATTAATCTATTCGAGAGTACTGCCATTCGGTTTAATATAAGAAAATACTTCTCTTATCTTACAACAGTAAACGTCTGTACAGAATTTATATGTTTAATCTATTTTCCAAAAACATAAATCACTCATAAACTTGACGAAAAACATCGTTCGCGGCCTTCAAAATCGTTTCAATATTGAAAGAGAACGAAAAGAACTCACATACGCGAACAATAATAAAAATATATTTGCGCGTACAGTTTGGAAAATTCATTAATGCTCGTGTGACAATGACGGGAATACATTTAAATTCTTTTGCCGCCGCTGCTGCTCTGTTTGCGCCTCGTATAAATAAATTTTAAAAACACCTCATTCTCGAGCGCCGACGACACATTTTAGCTGGCTAAATGGAAAATATAAAGAGCGCAATTTCCAGCGGCGCACGCGTGCATTACGATAGCACAATGTTTGAAAAGTAATTTCGATAGCTCCAATGGCACGTTTAATGAGAGCTTTTATACCCAGCACTATTGTTTGTTACGAACAACCATTATTACCATAAATAAATACCGCCACAAGTTTCTCACTTTGTATTTCACGTTCGATGCTGCAATATGCATAATAGAACGTAAAATTCACCTCGGACGATATTTGGCTTAGATTGCATTACAATATTACTCGCTTAAATAACTGCTCGAGCACTTATCTATTAGATTAGATAAATAATGAGTTATTTATTATTGCGCAGCAATACAAACGATGCCACTCTATAGCGCCATATACATCTTTTCATACAATTCAGCAATTCGCTATTGAAATGCCTGAAAGAATACTGCAATCGAGCAAGATTGATGATATATATATATAGGACGCACATCTTATGCAAAAGGAAAAGAAGGGAAGCAAAAAAAGTCATATGCCACAGAGTGCATACAAGTGGGCACGAGATATCCTCTAAAAGCGGCATCGAGTATCGCGGAAAATCTAGACACGAAGCTCCTATCCACCGAATTAAGGACCGAATTGAATTGCGAAGCACACAAGGCCCGAGTACTCGACCATTTAATGCCAATTGATAATGAAATTAAGCTGAAACTCCTTTGCGCGAAGGCCACGAAATGAGTGTTGAAAAAGCCGGGGAGAGTTGAAATATTCTCGAATGCCAAAGTGGGAGGGGAAGTCGAGGGGAGTCGAGATTGCGAAGAAGAGCCAATGAGGAAGAGGCTTGGCTTAACTCTCGGCGTGAACGAGGATTGTTGAATCGGCTATGAGAAATAGGTTCGACGTTATTTGTAATATTTTTTGCTTCGACGTAGGTTGGGAAAGCCCTTGGAGATGCAGGTTTCACCAAGATTTTAGACTTTTATATTCTCACGCTTGGAGGTTGGGCGGCCTTTAGCGGATATAATTCCAAATGGCATTGATACTGTTATAACAACCGCGACAAGGAGGCAAATTGGATAATAAAACGCAAAAGTTATTCAGCAACAAATAGTTGCACAATGCGATGAAACTTTGCCCGTTGAGAGTATGTTTCTTTTCTGGAAAAAAAAAAAACACGCCTTAATAAATGCAAATGCTGAGTGCAGAATTCCAAAGAATGCATCCGTCGCTGGCAAATCCTTTATAAATTACAATTTAAATCTCCGAGCCAATTAACAAATGAACATTGCGTCATATTAATATTCTGCCTAGGAAGCAACGCGCGCACTTAATCAAGCGCTAATTAATTACGGACTATGTTTTTTCCCTTTGAGATCTTCCCGTTGCGCGAGCAAAACTCCTACGGCACAAATGCCTAAGTAGGACGCGCAAAAGCAATAAAAGCGGCGATTATATTATAATAAAGTCCGTAAGTGCGAATGAAATCGCGTGCCTGAGATCTCGTCCCCGACCTTTCGTCCACGTTTCGTCTACGTTTCGTCAAGGTTCGCTCAACGTTCCATCAACGTCTCGTCCAACCCGCGACTACTCGAAACTAAAATCCCGCTCATCTGGCCGATCGGTTATTGCGAGGGCGCTCGCTATAACCAAGCGGCCGTCGCGCACTCGTGCATGGCGCACGCGAAATACCCTCCGCGGTCATTATCGGTCACTCTGTGATTGCAGTGGAGATCAGTGTGGGGAGGAGGAGGGACGCAATAGCTGAAAAAAAGCCGGGGCCTTGGCTGGCAATAGGTTAAGTAAGGCCGGCTCGACACCTACCTTCGTAGACTCGTTGTATCCGACGATGACGGCGGTGTACCATTGGGTGGTGCCCTCGGCCCGATAGACCTCGACCCTGAAACCCACGAGGACACTGGGCGTCGTCAAGAGGATACTCTGGCCGTCCTGCATCTCTGCCCATTGCCTGACCGCGCTCGCCCATGACGACGAGCCCTTCGTCAGCTCCCAGTCTTGCTGTAATGTGAGGCAAAGTTGTTATCTCGTTAGTTCGGAGCATCGGATTCATCGGCTTGGCTTTCGTTTCAATAATCGCGCATTGCAAGCCGTTACGCGCTCCCTCGTAAGAGTGAACCTCTCACTCGGCGAGCTCTTATTGCGGCCTCAAATTGATTGTAATTTCGGAGCTCGGCTACTCGCTACACTCATCGAGCCAAAGTTCTTGAAAATATTTGTTCGTTTACTGGGGTGTGATATGGGCGGGGGTTGGGGGTGGGGTGGGGGTGGGGGGCAATTTATTTAACGGCGGCGTTTTCACTCGTTTATTGGGTTATCGAGTGCCAGTAGCAATGAGCGGCATTAGAAACTAATTCGGCAATGCCACTTTTGAATGCCAAGAAGTTTGCAAAGTCGAGAATTTAAGCTTCGAGGATGCAGCGCAACTGCCAGCTCGGATTAATTATCATTTTCGGGGGAAAAATCAATAGCCTTGAGCACACTCGGCCTCGCGCTCCCATTAAACAACAACTCCTCGGGCAAAAGTTATTTGCTGGCAATTGAAATCGTTGTAAGCTCGTCGTCGGCAGCTCGCATTACGGAGAAAGCGAATTATCCGGTCAGCTGCTCATTCATGTCCATTATCATTAAAATCATCGTTACTCTTATTCGCGCTGATTAGCCGGACGACGACAATACGCGCCCGATCGCAATGCATTTATTATGAAATAGCTCGGCTCCCTTGATATTCAGATCGCCAATGTTACCTGCAATTAATTAAACAACTCTCTCTCCTTTTTCACTAATCCGCAATATCGAATTACGTGCCCCGTTCAATGCTAATTTAATTATCACGCACAATGGAATACAGTTGCATTATCAGCGAGATGAGATCAATGGTGATGCGCGGAGAAGAAGAAGATGAAAGGAAAAGAAAAAGCTCGTCGAAAACGTAACGAATTGACTAAAAGGGGCGGCGGCGGCGGCGGTGGCGGCGGCATCGGTGGAGGATATAAGGAGAGAGAGAGAGAAAAAGCAGGCAAAGTTTAGGGAGAGATGGGCAGATATGAAGGGAAGGGATTAAGAGGGCAGAGAAACAAGGTATCTCTAAATATATGGAAGAGTCGATGAGTCTCGGCAAGTATAGCTCGAGTTGGCTTGACCTAACCTGCAAAGCCTCGTATACTTTCTCTTTCTCTCTTTGAGCGGCAGTACGCCATTCAGAATCGCGAGCGCGCAACAAAGCGAGCGAGGGAGAGAGAGAGAGAGAGAGCGAGGTAGACGGAGACCCCGCCCTTATCGATTATACCGAGAGTCAGGGAACTCTCGGTCTCTCGCCCCAGCGTGGCAGACTCTATAGATATAAAGTCAAGTGCTACGCATTCCCCCGTTGAAACTTCATTTGCACAGTTATAAGCTGTAAAGTTTGAGCTTGGAAATTCGCGGGAGCGTTACACTCGGACGATCCCGGCACATGATAGAGAACGGGGGGGAGGGGGAGAAAGAGAGCGATCGAGCGAGGAAGAGGTCATACTTTAGAACTCGGCAAGCTCGATGCGAGGGCGAAAAAGGGGGGGAGGCGGTGGTGGGAGGAAGGGGGAGGGCTTGCTTTGTTACGCGTAAATTGTTTAATTGTCAGTCGATTCTGATATCGAGTGGTGGTTAGCTTGTGTTGCCGTGCCGTCGAAAGTTCGGCTGTAAAGGAAATACTTGGCGGAGCGTGGGAATCTCGTTTCGGAAGAAAAATGGAGAGGCAATGTTGCTTAGAGCAGGATAGATTAGATTTCGAGCTGCTTAGACGTTGAAGTCTATTTGAATTTTTTTGCTGAGCTATCGCACGAAAACAAGTTTATTGGTCAATAGTGGCATCTCCGGTCTCATATGACAATGCGAATGTCCTTGTTTATTTGCATATGTTGTGCGATTGATGCGTTGTTATGTAAAATACGTTATTGGACGTGTGGCGTGGTGGTGGTGGGGGTGGGGGGTGATAAAATGATTTTTGGATTAAGCAAGTTTAAATAGTGTTTCAGAATCTCAATAGCCGTGAAAGCTTCGCCGAAAGTTGTTGGTTAATGAAATTATTAATGTAAAGTGGGGTGCGATAATCATTATGGCTGGCTAATTATATCGCGCAGAAATTGTTAAATACCTTTTGTGTGAATTCGTTCGCTTAATTGGGAGCAAAAATTTTTAACAATGAATCTGCGATTTGAAAAATTTCATTCCATTCTTTAATCCCAGAATAAACAACGGCTTGCGTTTAGCATTGTTGGGAGAAACAAATCAAGTCCACGGCATTCGCTTGATTAAAAATCAGTATGATTTTATTATAGCCGAAAGCTAAATTGAATCGATCTGTAAAATTTCGAGGCAAACAAAAAGGTTTCTTTTATCTTTTGAGCGTGTAATGCCGTCCTTTCAGCATATTCTCAAGCTAATTGGATATTCTATTTTTTTCTTCCTCTTTTCTCTCTCTCTCTCTCTCTCTCTCTCTCTCTCGAAAATAGCATAATAAAGCATAATTCTGGCAGTTACTGCATTTGCCATTTAATGGAAAATGAGTATCCGCAAGTCTTTCCCGCAAGCATTTCATCAACATTCTGTCGATCCTAATTCAATTTCAGCATTAATTGTAAACATCATTCACTAAATGGGATTCTTTAATGGGACTTTAGCTTCGAGTGAGTAGCAATTTTCTTTTACGACAAAGAGAAATAAAGACAAGAGGAGGAGAGTTTAAGTAATAAATTTGTTTAAATTTTTAAGACTCCAGGACTCGAAGAAATAAAAACAACAGACTCCAAGGATAACGAATTGTTGCTCTTTGTTAAAGCTAATGAGCTGCATTCAATAATACTCGAACGCGAGACTCGGACCATCTTTCTCTCTCTGTTTTTCATGCAGAACCATCTAGCGGACATACATATATATACGTAAATTTGTCTATTTGTTGTAGTTGAGATAGGATGATCGCTAATACTTGAAATGAAAATGTGGAAAACGGCCAGAGACGCTCGCTCGCGGAGCCTCAGCCAAAGTGCTGCCGAAAAAGCTCGAAGCTCGCGACTCTAAGCTCCGGCCCGATCGATACTCGGATCATCCGTAATATGTAAGAGGCACTCGGCCTCGCCTGGTGTAACCCAACATTGACAATAGGAGTTACATGAGTATGGAGTTGCGTTTGGGCCGGAATCGTTACGTGATCCTGGACTGGCGTCGTCGTCGTCGTCGCCGCTCTCCGCGAGCGGACGAGCGATAAAATACAACAAAAGGCTGCGGTCTCGGAGTGCGAGGCACAAAGCGGAGAGGAGAAAGAGAGCGTTAATAAAATGTCAATTAGAAACGAGTTAACAGTCGGATCGCTCGAGCGTTGTAAAGGGAAAATGTAGATCAGCCGGCCCGTTCTTATGCTCCTCGGCCTTTTCCGTCTCTCTTTTTTCTTTTTTCCCTTTCTCGTTTCTTCAGACGTCGTTTCGTTGCTCCTTTGGCGCTCTGAGAGAGAGAGAGCGGGAGAGAGATACTAAGGGTGACTAAAC
>JAPYYT010001630.1:0-24936 GCA_030522565.1 Ceratosolen corneri | reverse complement strand
GGGGGGGGGGTGGGAGGGGGGGGGGGGGGGGGGGGGGGGGGGGGGGGGGGGCGGGGGGGGGGGGGGCTCGCGCGAGCAACGGGTTTGTTCGTCTGGACTTACCGCACACCCCGGCACCGAGCATCCTGTAGGGCCATCGGCCGCAACTTTGCAGCGACGACTCGGTGCCCTTGCACTGGGGCTGCTCGTAGAGCAGCCGCGGCCTCGCCGGCCACTGC
Source organism: Ceratosolen corneri (assembly GCA_030522565.1). Lineage (NCBI taxonomy): Eukaryota > Metazoa > Arthropoda > Insecta > Hymenoptera > Agaonidae > Ceratosolen > Ceratosolen corneri. The sequence continues at coordinate 24,718 of JAPYYT010001630.1, read as the reverse complement.
CGGTCCATCCAGCCCCACCAGCGGCCGCCCTGGAAGCCGAGCTCCCGGCACGCCGTCTCCAGGTCCGCCCGGGTCCAGCTGCGAATCAGACAAGCATCGGTTATCATCGGTTATCTGTCGCGGCCTACCTTGGATTTATATCAGTAGTGCACGCTCGCTTCCTACTGGCTCCATCAAGATTCTCTCGGGGGATCATCTCGGGGGAGTATTTCGTGAGTCGGGCACTGCTTGTTGCATGGGAGAGCGAGTTAGGATTGCGTGAGAGAATGGTAACGAGACACGACACGACTGCTTCGCTTCGAATGCTTTCATTCCGAAATGAGAATGAGAAATGAGATGGCAAATGATATAGGCGAGGGCATAATAATAATAATACAGCTTTTCAATGTGTCAGGGTTGTTGAGAGAAGCATTTACTGTGGCCTCTATAATCTGCTGACAATTTGGCATTAGAATTGAAATTTTTGTCTCTCTCTCTCGTTATCATGGGAATAAAAATGCAACTAATAATTCGTTGTAAATATAAATGTTTTTTGAGCATCTAATGGACCAAAGTCAATTCAATGCAAGTGCGAAAATTAAACAATAATCGATTGGAGGAATGAAAGTTTTCGAGCAAAGCCCGTGTATATACAAGGGGATTTTATTGGAAGATAAGAAGAAAGTCGGCATGAGCACGTCGTCTACATGGAAATTTGATGCGAACGAAGGTTGCCAAAGAGACACACACGACCGTTTCACGGAAGCGTCGACTCTTTCCTCAAATATTCCAACAACAACTCGTCAATACAATTCTGACATTCCTTTGGATCGCGAGTAATCCACGAGAAGAGCAAACAAGGCATCGGAGCGAGCCAATTAATGCGAATCGAATGACGTAATGGTAAACATCGACACCGCCATGGAGGCCGGAGGTCAGGATCGACGACGAGGAAGATGTCGCGCGCGCGCGAGAATCCTCCGTAATCAATTACCGAGGCGAACTACTCCTGCCAACCCCCCCGCCTCCCCCGGCCCCGATAAGTCAGTTGAGCCATACTCACTTCCTCGAGTTGGTGCAGACGGATCTCCATTCTCCCTTGTGGAGAATCTGAAGCCGACCCTCGAGGGGACTTGAGCCATCGACGAGTCGGACCGTGCGTGGCTCCGTCCGACCGGGCGGACCTTCTGCACTCGTCAGCACGATCGGCTGCCTCTCCTCCCCCTGTAACAGAATCATTATGCTGCTTAATTGCGGTGTAATTAGGTGGGGTATTATTGCTCGTTGCGATGCTCGGCCCAACGAGCGAGGGCTACGTTGTTACTTCGTTATTTTCAGTAATAGACGGTGGGGAGGGGGACTGGCTAAAGGCTAAACGCGATGTAACGTTATACATTACAATTCGAGCATTACGCAATTTTAGGGTTTCCCCAGGCATGCATTATTCGCGACTTTGTCTTAATGGACTGCGATACTTTCTTATAGCGCCGTGTATTTCAATAAAACTGGCAAAAACTCGCCGATAATTACGCTCTCCGTGCGCTTTGCGATTGCGAGTTGTAAGATTCGTAAGATTTGTAATGATAAGAGTGGAGCGACTACGAGCACATTATCAAGTCAAATTAATATCTTAATTGATTTAATCAGTGCTAAAATATCACGAAGACTAGGCGCGCGATCGAATGGGGGGGGGGAGGGAAGGCTTGTGCTTGAATATCACTAGAGTGAACAATAAAGTATGGGTTGCATTGACAAAAATCGTTAAATCTCTGCTGATAAAAGTCAGTTGGAGAATTAAGAAGAAATTCAAAGCGACGCCAAACAATGTTGTGACCACAAGTGCAAGTATTACGAGGCCTTGACCGAACAGAAAAATCGCCAATTAGAGACGCGTCATTGTAAACTAGTAGAGTGAGAAGGAAAGGAATCTCAGATCGAGGATCTTACCTAACCCGTAACTGTGACTAGACTGACGCGATCCGAATGACTCGAGCAGTTTATATAAAGTCGCCCGGCGAGTAGAAAAACCTGCACATGTGCGTCCGCATGTATGAGACGCGGCGTCGTCGCGGGGAGGAGGTGCGAGGGAGGAGCGACAGGGACCGGCGCAGGGAGGTGGAGGAGAGAGAGAGAGAGCGAGCGAGCGAGGAGCGGTAGGAGGAGGACGAGGAAAGAGAATAACGATCGCTAGTAGCCTATCGTGTACAAAGTTTATGAATCTTATTATGATGGTAATATTTTTATTCTTGCACACGCGTGCAATCCGGGTGTGTTGCACACGGGTGTTATTTGTTTAAAAAAAAAATCAAATCCTCCGCTTGTTTGTTTGCTGTAACAGTCATGCGTTTGCTAAATACACAAAGTGTATAATATGTAAGATTTAGCTGTTAATCTAATAGGCAAAATTTTGATTGCCAAAGCATTTTAACAATATATTTATGTGCTCCTAGGTGTGCAAAAAGCCGATATATCTTGTTTATTAATCGAAATTAATCTTCACGCGATGTACAATCGCGTAAAAGAAATGTACGAGGACTAAATTCTTTTATAACACGGGCAATTTTCATTTTATTCTCAAGGCATTTTAACATAAACTGCCCATCTCTCGATTGATCCTTTATGGGAATTTTGAAAATTTGAAACTAATCCAACTACAATTAGTCTAATTATTCTTAACGAGTTGTATTAGTTAGTGGACCGATGACAAATAATAGCGAATAGTGTTTTTCAGGATAAATATTTGTCATAAAAATATGGATGACGCTTCGTGCTTAAAAAGCCTGAATCATCGGAGTATGACTGCCGCTGCAAGTTAAATTGATCGCAGCTTAAGTTCTTGAGGCCTATAAGTACATCGTACGAAAAGTAAAAAAAGTAAAGCATTCCCCGTCTAGCTTAATATCTAACGGTTTATCCTCCCATTCTTAAAAAGTAAATCTCAACCGCAGTTTATTACATAATTATAATTGTAAATGGAAAAATCTAATGCGAGATTATTTACACAATTCAAACTTATCTTTCTCGATTAAAAACTCCATGGGCGTTTAGGCTTATTTTCTTATTCTTGTTGCAGTTAATAATGACTGAAAATTGAATTAAATCTGGGAAAAATGTTTGCATATTTTTTCAATTTTTTTCTTTCAAATATAAATGAGAAAATAATATAATATAATTTGAAGAAATTAGACATTGAAATTATAATTAAAATCTAAAACTATAACTCAAACAAACTTGTATTTGCATTGGTTATTTGTTTGTTTAAAAATAATATCGAATTCTCGGATTATGTTGTTAATTTTATTTATAAATTTTCTTTCGGAAATGGAAAATGGATATTTCGATGCAAATAAGGAGAAATGAAAATTATTATAAAAAAAATTAGTTTACTATTTCGTAAATGGGTATACGGTGCTGCAAATGTACATACTTATATATATATATGTACGTACGTATGTATGTACGTATGTATGTGTGTACGTATGTAGGTATGTATGTACGTGTGTATGTAGGTATGTATGTATGTAATAATAATTGCATTCAGAGGATTGAGTTATAAATTGGGAAAGGTTATGCTTATGAAAATCATTGTTTAAGTAATTGGATTAAAAAGTAAATTGCTACAATGTGCAGAAATGTGAGTAAATTAAATATGCGACGAACGCGAGCCAAGACCACGTCAGGGTCAGTGTCAGTAAACATTTCTATTTTTTTGCTCGCAAATATAGGGGCAGCGATTCTATCAATGGGCAGCAGAACAAACAGGCATCGAAGGCTTCCGAGAGGATTAGATGAGTACGAGTACTTAGGACGTCAGGCGTGTGCGAGAATTATTACTCGTTGATCCGTGACCCGAAATGCTGAGACGGCATCGCCAAGAGTTGATTCACTCATTTGTGTTTCTCTTAACTACGTTTTCTCACTCCCCCCGTCTGTGTACTACGTCCCTCTCTCTCTCTCTCTCTCTCTCACTCTGACTATTACTAGCATTATTGTTTCTGTCTCGTTTTTTTCCTCCTTTTGCTTTTCCCGCTCGCTCAACGAGGGAACGAGGCACAGCCGAATCCTGGCTCGCAGGTCCCGCTACTACCCGTCGCTACACGTAATTGATCAATTGCCGGGGAATTCATCTGGGAAGACAGGCGCGAATGGGCGCTACCCAGTAGTCCAGGGCGTAAGTGGGGTGGGTGGGGCGGGCGGTGTGTAAAGGGGGGGGATCAGGCGCCTTTTCTTCCGGCCTGTCGCGCGAGTCGGGAGACGCTCGCAATGTTCGCCATGTTGAATGAACACGTGTTTCGGCTCGCTCGTATTTTCGCCTTCCTGCACCGATTGCCAGCAGCTGTCTGGGCTGCGCCGAGAAGTCATCGCCGCGATCTCGAGCTTTTAAAGATTTAATTGTCTTTGCATAACGTGGCGGAAACGATGGATTAAGCTTTGCTTGCCTTCTTCTTATGGCTCGAGCGAGGGGCTCTCAATTTTTTTCACTCTCCCGTCTGTTTATTTTGGCGGCGTTTAGAAACGAGGGGGATTGAGGGGTTTATCGGTAGGGGTTTTTTTTTTTATTACATTTGTTGCAATTGATGTAATTTTCACTTTGTGCGTAATGTTGATGATGCGGGGAATCAATGTTAACTTGTGTGATGCATCGTCTGCTATATCTTGGAATATCTCCTGCTATATCTTGTGTATCGGTGACATTGGCTTAATTTTATGGGAAAGATCCTTTCAAAATTCGATCTTCGTGAATAGAATGAAATGTTTGAGTGACTGAGGATGCGCGTAAACTCGAACAGGCTTAGTGGTCTATATAAACACGAAAAGAGTGAAATTCATGGAAATTGCCAAAGCTTCTGACCTTATTTTGTTTGATTTGGAGAAAGGAAGGAGAATCGCGGAATCGATTGATTTTCTACGAATTTCTACTCGATATACAATAGCTAAGATAATTAACAACGTACGCGATTATTACAACTGTTATTTAATCACTAAACTGTCGGAATATGGTGAAGATTATGGTAAAGAAAGATTACGCTGACAAATCCTTTCTCGTCCATTAATGAGAATATAGTCTCTATATTACTTTCAAATTACTTTCATATGTGTGTGTGCAAGTATCGTGAATTAATACGAATTTTTTTAATAACAAAATATGACCTTTTGTTGGCGAGCTTGTAACTTTGTGTGGTTTTTTTTTGTTCTCCTTTCTTCATTGTTTTCACCTTACGTTCAGCTTATTACGTAAAAATCGTCAATTCTTCATCTATCGTGCAAAATTGTGCAAAATTGCATTCAATTGTGCTATTTATTCCATCCTTATGCACAATTATCTTGTATTATAAATAATTGACCGAGCGTTTCGAAAATTCTCGTAGTTACGGCAGTACACATAAAAGAGTTATCGTCCAGATAAAACCGATTAAGATTAATTAGGGCTCGTTGCTCAAGATCTGACGACGAAGAGGCCACATTAATAATGAAATAAAACTTGATCGGATTATCATCGTTTGACAGATTTATTAAATATTTGGAATGGCCATTAGCTACTGAGAGACGTGAAAAAAAAAAAAAATTGTATTAATAAGCCGAGCCGACGGCCCTTGACTTTGGCTTTTATTTTGCACCCCGAAAGAGGATACAACTAATTAAAAATTAAAAATAGCGGCGTCGACGCTCCAGAAATTTAATTCGAAGCAACACAGCCTCGTTATTTCTCTAGCATTAAACGGCAAAGAAGCATTTCAAAATTGCGAGAGATCATGCGCGTATCTCTTTTATAAAGCTTGGCTCCCATTTCACGCACGCACACGCGTGATAATAAAACCTGCCCATTGAGCAACGCACACGACCTATTCATAAACTAATATCGATCGCTCGAATCTCGCTAGCGCGCCGGCAGCGATTGGCAAATCGGCCTCCGCCGTCAGGATTAGCAGCCTCTATATTAGCTCTATAGAGCTAACGAAAGTTGGCGGGAAATAAAATCGTTTGCGATCGAGGGTCATCGTCAAGAGAGCGGGGGCGTCGAAGAGGAGTACGCACCCGGAGCTCAGATATCCTCAAATAGTGAAAGCGCGTGTTTCCAGGGGAAGATGAGCGTGGATGATGGTGGGCCGATTGGCGGTAGCCCGAGGGAGATGACGAGCCTCATTTACGATTAATTTTAATTGACACGATGGGACGTGCACGCGATAACGAGGTCGCCCACGTCCTCGAGGGCGGTCGAGGCGACCGGGACGAGGAGATGAAAGGTCTGGCGGGCCCCGAAACCAGCGACTTGGCGCACATTGTTCGCTCTTTAATATCGGAGTGACGGCTTTCGGCGAGGCATCGGGGGGTTGAGCAACGTGGTGGAGTGACACGGAGAGCGTAATTTTCTATCGGTGGCAGGGTGATGACTTTATGGGGATTGCCGGGACGTACGTCGGTAGCTTGATTCTCCTCGTTATAATTTAACGAGACATTTGTTGCGCGGCGCGCGGACAACAAAGTGCGAGGTAATATTTTTAAGTGGAGGAAAGGCCGAGACAAAATTTGATAAATAAATTTAGAATGATAAACTATTGGCTTCTCGCACTTGGAGGAATACGTGTGAGCATCAAGAGATAAGCACTTGGCATTAAAATGACGTCGAGATACTAAGGTAAATACTGCATGTCAAATGGGGGTGAGAAAGCAAAAAGAGCAACAAAAACAAAGGAAAATAAGAAAAAGAAAAGTAAGTTTTTTTTCAAGTGACACGTACGCTGGACGCAGTTAATAGTCAATTTTTTTTCAAAGCAATCATATCCAATTATCAAACACTTCGCTAATGCTTGAGATATCTAATTGCGCGGAGGCCAAGGAGTCCGCGGAAATGTCGTAACGCCGGATAAAAACAGTCCAGTGAAACGTCGCTCGAGTTACATTGGAAAGGTAGTCGCCGTGGGCGTGTGTGCGTGTGTGTGCGATCGAGTAGCGGTGTGGCCGGGGCAAAACAGTGGTAACGAGGCTCGCAAAAGTTGAACGGGAGCCTGGGAAGAAGAAGCGTCGATGGAGGTCAATTTCAAACAAAAGCTCGCGGAGGCATCGATCCGGGTAACGGGTGTTGGCTCGGAGCGCAAGGATGCGGCAGCTGTCTTGGGAGGAGGCGCGAGTTCCCGGGTAATTCGATATCGAGACGAAATATCTTGGAAGGGCTTCCGACTTCCTGGCTGGGGACCGAGACACGAGGCCGTTCTGCTCGGCCGACATATTTTCGGCCCCCACACCTCGCCTCCAATTATCATATGCCATTAGCCTAATGAAGCACTTGATGCGACCGAAAAAGTGCGTGGAGTGAGGTCGGGTGAGGGGGGGTGAGATGGGGGTGAGAAGGAAAATGCGTTCAGAGTCAGCAGTTTATTTAGCAAAAGCAATACCGCTGCCAATTAAATTCTAATAACTTTGTTCGTGGATAGTAATGAAAGACAGAATTTCCTTAAGACGATATAAATATGCCAATAGCAATTGTATATTCGAGTATTTTAGTTTATTGGTTGATCGAAAGCATTGCTACGTGTCAGTAGCACAGCGATTATGATGTGATTAAAGTTGAAAATTATCTAATTTCCAACTGCTTCGTATGCACATATTGACGTATTTCTATCTAAAATCAAGAATTATGTAATCGCCTGTAAAGTTACAACTTCGGTAACAACAATTCGTATTCTGATATTTGAAAAAAAAATTCTGCAAATAATAAGATCTGCAATGCACATTCATTTTTAATAATTAATCTCATACTTTATTCGTTATTTTAACGAATCTTTTGATATTTATTTTTAATAAAATCTTTCAATATTAATCGACGTGTAAGAAGAATAGTTATTGATTAATTAAATACAAGAAGCTATAAGCACATATGATTTATTACAAGTTGCTGGCATTTTATTGACAGACAAAATGCTATATTCTGATACAACATTTTACATGTATGCCGTTTTAATAAGTGACGAAGGAATTCATAAAATATTGCAATAATTATGAAAAATCAGATCAAGTACAATTACAATTCATCGGTCGAAAGCCGTCGAAACAAATCCCTAAACCTACTTTATAACTGAGTGTTTTCACTTTCTCGACTCCTTTGTTACACTTACGCACTCGGTGTCAGTTACGATCAAATTGCAAATTCCCGCTTAGCAAGTATCGTGAAATTATTATTAAGTAGAGCAAAAGTAAGGATTCGTAATTTTCATTATATGAAAAGAATATTTGCCAGAGAAACGATAGTCCTAGTTTTTTACTTGTTTCTTGCAAGTCGCCTACGATGGTTATAAATCAGTTTGGTATAATAAAATAAACTACGAAAAGTGCCATAAAGTTTTTAACAGGAAAGTAAAATTCTGATGATTTGAACAGTAAGATTTATTCGGAAGACTTTGGAAAACCGAATGAGATTGATAACTGAACAAGTCGATACTGATATTCAATGTTCGCATAAGTTTTTATATTATATTTTTCATATAATTATCAAGTTTTTACCTAATTTCATTTAAAAACCACTTAGTAATCTAATAAGTGGATAATTCGATCATTGAACACAGATTTTGTAAGTTTTAATCGAGAGAGAGAGAGCATATTTACCGATTAAAATAAATATACATAGGATCGAATAATATTTATTACACACACATATATATATACATATATATTAATTTTTTCATAATATTAGATGTAGTGTTTTCTTGTACATAAAAGTTTGCTTTTACGTATAAAATTACGATTTTATATGTTAATGCAATAAAATAGAATAAATTGAATATTTATTTCAATACAGATAAAGTATATGATTGTTATGTAATAAATTTTGTTTTCTAGCACTTTGTATGGAATATGTCAATATTTTGTGATAAAAAATATTATTTTATCAAATACTATTTAAAACTTTAAGCAAATGATTGGAAAAATTTCGAAATGTATTACAAAGTTCAGAAAGAAATCCGTAACTTTCAAGAAAATTTTTACTTAACTTACGTTTCAATTTATATTGCGCAATACACTTACATCTATGTTTATATCGTTGCTTAATACTTTTCATTTTATTACCAAGTATTGTATTTCAGGAACCTTTAACTATTAATTATTGATATTAATTTTATGCTATTTTGATATTACATATATATATGTGTGTGCGTGTTTGTGCGTGTGTGTTACTCCAATGATACAAAGGAATAATGGATTTTTTTTTTGATCGGTAATCGAAAGGTATTGTATTATTATCTCTGGCAATCCATATTAACGTTGTGCAATGGACGTATTTCCTAATAACTGCATGCAATTGATGCTAGCCAATCGATTGAGATAAAAACGCGTCAACCATTAGCTATTAAACGCCCGCAGATGCAATTGTAATTTCATCGTTTAAAAAAACACCATGAGACTTGCGACTGTTTTATCCTCATCTCGGATGAGCCTAAGGCTGTAGCACGGCGAGTACCGCAGGCACTTCCGGCGTCTCTCGATCCCGAGATTCGGGCCACTAATCTTTCCGGTCAGGATCTCAACCAACTGTATCGCCTCCTTCTCCCACCCCAGTTTCTTCATCTCCAACGGGGCATTTTTCTTCCGCTTTCGCGAACTCACGCGAAACCTCGACATGCCATTGCTCTCCTCCGAGCTCTCCTATAGTTCCTGCTTTTCATTCAATTTGTCTATCCTTTCTTTTCCTGCCTTTCTTTACTCGGCGCACGGAACGTCGCAAGAGATTTATTTCCTTGTCATCTGGCGCGGATTGACGTACAGTGACGCAAATAGACATTCGCCTCTATCGGTGCGGAGATATTGTTCGACCGAGTGATCGAATCTACTACTACGATTTTTGTTATATTTTCTTCGTGCCATTGACCGATAAAGAGGCTGATATTGTAACTTACATAAGCGGCTCAATGAAGATATGCCCTCTATCGTAGTGTTATTTATAAATTCTTTGACGAGTAAGGAATGGATAAACATTGGCCTATTAGTAATCGTCCACGACAGAAATAGAAATAATTGATAAAAATAATTAGGAATTATTTTGCCGGTTCGTCATTATAAGCGAGGCTCGCGGTGTAGATGGGAATTCATAGATAGAAATTAAAATTACATATGTAATTTAATGACGCCGCTGGCACTGTCATGTACAACCGGTTTTACAGTAGCCAGAAACAAAAAACAGTTGCAGTAATTCCCGTAGCAATTATTCGAGCTACAAAGTTCGTAGACTCTTTGTTTAAAAATTGTATGCAAATACTAGGAGTTATATTACATGAATGTAAAATGATTGTTATGCGAGCATTAAAATTATTTGTTAATATGCATTTCTTTTTAACGAGCAATTCTCAATAGTAACGTCTAATCTACATCTATTCAATTATTATTTGATGAAATGCAACGGCTTCTATTGTACGTCAATACTTTATGATTATTTAGTTGTAACAATGAAATTATTAATGCATGCAAGCATGATACGCCAGATTTAACGACGACGTAAATTATTTCACTAATTATGCACAAGAGTGTCGTGAATTCTCACTTTTCAACTAAAGTTATATTATTTATACTTATTATCAATAAATAAATACTATACATGAGATTGATCTCACTATGATGAAGTCTTCAGAAAGTATGATTAAATATTTCATAAAAGAAGCAAGAAATCCCTCAACAAAATTTAATCGATCCTTTTGTCCTAATCGATTATAAATTTATAATAACAACAATTATCAAATTACAAAAGTACTTGGCTTTATGCATCTATGAATATGCATACATTAAACAAATAAAGTACCAACGAGTGCACTCGAATATATTAGACATAACATTATTCTTATGAATTAGTTATGATGAACGTATGAGTAAATAATAAAAGGGAACGCAATATTGCGTGGTTTGATAATCTGAATTGTCAAATCGAATACAAAAACTATAAGATATTTGTTCAGCTTGTCATATAATACATTTTATGGACTAGCGGAGCAATTAAATAAATACAATTGTAATTGTACTTTTAAATAAATGTTCGTAAATATAAATTTCGGGTCATTGCTATTTGAAAAAGTTGCGCTATTACGTTCGAAATTCCAAGTTCCATAATACAATCGCAGACTAAAAATATAAGTGGCAATTACCAAATCATTAAAATAACATTTATTTAATACAACCTAAAACGGTTGTAACAACAACAATAGATCGTCGTGTGCGATTGTGTGAAAAATATATAGCCAGGCCGTAAAAAGAGTGCAAAGTGCGATTTATCAGCTGCTTGATAATAAATAATTTCCCAGACTGAAAACTCTGTTTTTTGTGATCTGTTTGGAAAAGTGTTTCCCAAACAATGCATTCTTCAGTCAATTCTCACGACAGCGGAACGAACGGGAAAGCAGACCCAAGTTTTCACACCATCCGTTCATGGCCGAAGAACAAATAGAAATGCCGAAAAGCCGAGTAACGTCATGTGGCGGAGGGTTGGTATGGGGGGAGGGGGAAGGGGAGGGGAGGGGAGACGCTCGCAAAGTGAAAGTACCGGCATGGAGAGAAGTCACGGTCGACGGAAAAGCCGGTGACACGAAAAATTCATTGCTGCAAAATGTCGGTAAGTGGTGGAGGGAGACGCGTGCGTGAACAATGCCGTGTCGCAAAAAATACGGGAATCATAAAAAGAAGATGTAGAGGAGGAAGGCAATGACGACAGCGACGACGACGACAACGACAACGACGACAATGACGACGACGACGACGAGGATGACGACGACGTCGACGGCATATTGTGCGTAGCGTAGCTCGGTAACGCGTTATGCACGGCGAGCGGCACAAGTACTTATTCACTTTTTTTCTGGTATTTCCGGTAGGACGTGAGGGTGCAGACACGCACGCGCACACAGGCATGCATAAAAAGCCGTTTCTCCCCTCCTCCAATCGGGCCTCTCCGATGGTAATTTTTACGCAGTCCTTGGGCCGATGAAAAGGAAAACGGCGGCCGGCGCGCCTCGGAAGTCCCTGTTCCTCCGATGACTGAAATTATCGAGAGTTGTGACGCGTACCGGAATTTGAAAACGGCTGCTTTTCATGAATGGGACAGTGCCGGAGTTTTAATGTGCACGCTTCTGTCAACGAGCTTCGACTGCAATCGAAATGATAGGCAGACAATGCAGGCGGGGCGTATAAAATTATATCAATTGCCCATTTAATTTTTTAATTAAACGACAGTCTCTTTCTGGTACTGAGGTTCGAATTTTTAATATAAGCATTAATACTGACTTTGGCCACTGTTGATTATTCATTATTTCTGTTTAACAAAAGTGCACGAACCAAGAGGAAAAAATGTGTGTTTTAACTATTCTTAACGATAAAAGTGCACTACTTAATTGGCATTTGCTTCAAATATTACTTTCGATGATTTATGTTATGTAATTGGTAATAGCCGTCGTTAATCCATTTTTAAATTAAGTCTCCTGCTAATGTCCAAATATTTGTGTTGGGTGCCACTGCCTTTGGAACGGCCAATGTATATAAAATGTTTAAATGGCTGAAAGTAACGAGAGAGTGGATATTCCTTTTATGTTTACGCGTAAACATGCGTATTAGCAAAAGTGTACTTGAGCAAAAGAAAACAAACTAATTGGTGATTTTGCCTGAAAAATGCATAATAAGAAAATGATAGAAGAGTATATGTATATATATGATTACTAATATCTATTAGTTTAAATCATAATTTAACCGAGTGAAAATAATGAAGAGGTAAATATATCTATGATTCTACGTCTCAATCTGAAAATTCAATAAAAATTTCGTATTATCAACTGTGCTATAGATAATACAGTAGCATACAATGTATATGGGTTCCAATGTGTATGGAGTAGCAGTCCAATTTAGGAAATAAGATAATAAAATCACAATTATAATTATGTTCTGCTATATAAGTAGCTGTATTTTAAAAGAGATAGTCGTCACATAATTGCTTACTTTGTTCCCACAATTACTAATTAGTAAACACTAAAACTTTATCGGTACTTGCATAATCACGCTTCCTACCATTTAAAACGTATTTTACTTTTCAAACATCACTTTAAAGATTGAATAAAATTCAATTCACCGCTGACTAATCACTGCCATTTCAAAAATGCTCGCGCAATTGCTTAAAACATTATCAAAAATATCAATTACAACGGTCAATGAGTTTTCAAATTTTAAATTGTCATATTGCAATATATGGTTAAAAAAAGTCTTTACGCGAGACGTTATTAACGTGCTTGTTTATATATATATATATATATGACTGCTGGACTCGGCTTGTAAGTGGTTGTTTGTGGCGACGGAAAATCGGTTGTTTTAAATGGAATAGTAGAGCAGAATACAAATAAATTTGCACCTTGAATTTTAAAAGTTGTAGTGACGGCTTCCCATACATAACTCGAGCAGTCTAGTTCCTAGGATCAAATCGAAATATTTAACCGCTTGAATGTACTTTCTCTTATCATAAACTGTATGGCAGACGCGTGAAGCAGTAGTATCGTAAAGTTTTACAAACGAAGCGTGGAAAGTTTGAATGCGGTGCCGTTGCAGGTGGATGGGAAGGAAGGAGCGAAATGTTTGTCGAGGATACTGATGGCATAAAATGTTGGCTGAGCCAACTGGACTCAAACCAAGATCATAGAAATGACCTATTTCTAGGGCAATTAAATATCGATATCACCGGCAGAGCGAAGGTAATAAGAATCGTGGCAACAATCAATGGCAGTGGCGGCGTTGGCTTTGACGGCGGGGACGGGGGTCGGTGGTCGGTGGTCGGTGGTCGGGGGTCGGGTGTGTGTGTGTGTGTGAGCGCTTCATCATTCCACGGTAGCTATAAAACAGGCCATTTAATTTCCTTCGGCAAGGTGCGCTCGATCCACTTCGTCTCGTGGGCATCGGTTTGATTCCCTCGTTCGGCTCCCCTCGGGCTCCAAGGGCGCGCGCGCGCGCGCCGATAACGGCCGAGGTGCCGGGGTGCTTTGACCCCGAAGCCGAGTCCATTTACCTTCCTGGAGGACGTACAATCGATAGGCGCGCGAGTCGGGCGCACGCCCAGGAAGGAACGCGGCCGAGCCCACGAGAAGTCGAGAGGACCCAAGCAAGACACGCGAGTCGAGGCGCTCGGATTTCTGCCGCCGAGCAAGGAATTACGGAAGCTGGGCCTGGACTTTAAATGGGCCGCGGACGAGGTGACTGAGGGATCGAGTGACCGAGTGGTCGTTTAAAAGAAAAAACAGTCGAGTCATTGGATTTAGTCCACGGCCTTTTGTAATTACTTCTTAAGCCCCCCGATTTGGTTAAGCCACGTTCATTTAGGTCGCCGATCTTCCTTAGTTTCGCTTAAATATTCGCGCAAAGTTCAAAGTTTCAAAGTTGATCTGCGAATGTCTTGCTTGGTTCAGTAAGCGTTTTGCCACTAATTTGAGATAATGTGCGTTGGGTGCAAAGTAAAAAATTGTCAAACTCAATTTAATGAAAACGAGTTTTGTATGCTTCTTTTTTTTTTCATTGAATTCAATAATACATATATATCATGAACCGCATGCTTGAAAAATTGGATCGCAAAGAAAATATGTTAATTTTTAATTAATTGGCTAAATTTAATGATGCCAGTCATTAAAGCGATTTTTATTCCCTCGCACAATGCCTACCAAACTTATTTGGCCGACTTAAATTTTGATTACGCGTATTATATAAAATAATTACTCTACTCTGTGAGCATCGTAATATCACTGCACGATAGATTAATACATCAAGTAGCTCGCCAAGTTTCTCTTGCATTGAATTAAATTAATAATAGTTCGGAAAGTATGTTAAAAAAAGTACGTTACGGCAAGAGAAAAGACGTGCTTTAGTTACATAAAATGTTCGGCGAGAAATTGCAAATGTAAAATTTACCGACGTGTTAAAGTTACGTGCCAAATGATCGCCCTTACAGCCCGTTAAATACCTTAAACACTTAAATCCTATAAAAAAGAAAAAGAAAAAAAAGAAAGGAAAAGAAAAGAACGAGCTGATGTTAAGGCCGCGTTAAAGTATTCCATGTTGAAATAATCGACTCTGCGGACAATTGTAATTAAGGTTAGAGCGGGCAAAGGGTCTGTGAGAAAAACGAGGGGACAGATAGAGGGGAAGGAAGCGGCATTTAAGATAGCGAGAAAAAGACAAAGATGTTCGTTTAAAGGCTCTTACTATGAGAGGCGAAAAAAAAAAAAAAAAAAAATTGAAGCCCCGAGAGAACCACTTGCGGTCATATTACGGGAGAGAAAAGTGCGGCAAAAGTCATAACGCTGACAGTATAGTATTTTCTTATTTTTTATTTAGGTCAGGAGAACGTCAGGTCGGACTCAATGAAATT
The DNA here is from genome assembly GCA_030522565.1 of Ceratosolen corneri. Taxonomy (NCBI): domain Eukaryota; kingdom Metazoa; phylum Arthropoda; class Insecta; order Hymenoptera; family Agaonidae; genus Ceratosolen; species Ceratosolen corneri. Next base: position 9,372 of record JAPYYT010001630.1, on the reverse strand, counting down.
CAAATTTTTTTTTTCTTTCAACGTACGTATACGTTTCGCGGACAACTTTTGCTCGCTCATCATTTTTCCTGACTTTGTAGATATAACGAATATTTTCACTTCCAGCACGTGTAATGAATTACGTAAAGTAGACAGTCACTGTATTATTGTGTGCGAGGCAGCAACCGACTTTGCACACGTGAATTCATATAAAGATAACACTGTTATAAGATTTTAAATTTCATGCTTACCATGGATTTTTTCCTTCCCTTTTCCCTTTCTAACATTGTATCAATTCTTCAAATGTATCGCAACTTCGATGCTGATTCAAAGATTATTTAGCAAGATATATTACTTGCTAATTATAAATTTTGCGGTGCATTAATTACCTAACAATAGTCAGTGCAGACTCGGCAATAAAATGTTACGGGAAAATCGCAGAAGTCCGAACAAAGGAATGGAAGTGCGCAAAAGCGTTAATAAATTAGGTATGCTAGAGTATCTAGAACATAATGTAATCAATTCGATTTTAGTCCTTGGCTCGTACTCATTTATAAAAATCATTTGTACTTGCACTTCGAAATAGCCTATGTTGTTGTTTTTTTTATGACGATAACGAAGGTCTTCAATTATTTAACAAATATATTTATCAAATATATTGAGATAAATAAGGAAATACACACACACACACATACACACATTTTCTCTTTAGAGTCCTATGAGAACATTTAGAGACCCAAGAGATTTATCGAAATATCTTGGAGAAAATAATTAAAAAATGCAACATTTTATTACAATGTAAAAATGTTATAAAACCAACGGAAAAAATTCGTTTACAATTCAGATTTATATATTATGATATATTTGTTACAATAGTTACAGAATGTACACAGTAAAGTTTTTACACTCAAATTCTTTAGTTTTATACTTTAATGGCAGATTATTCGGCAGTAATATAAGGAGCATCAAAAATAAATATGCAGACAAGTGAGACTCTTATCAAAGCAATACAGCTCAGATGTATGCACTTATTATCGGTAAAATTAAGCTTTTTATTTGAAAATTGATCCATCACAATCCGTCAAGATCTAAAGAATCGCGACATTTTTAAATACTTGAGAAAAAATGTAGCATTCTACGTTAATTAACGAAAAACGAAACATGAACATTTTAAATTTCATTATCTGGCAAAAACGATCGTTTATTTATACACTCGATAGATCCGATTGAAATTCTTATGATTGGGATAAATGATCCTTTCGATCGATATCACCGGCAATGTAAATATATAGAAATGTAACACGTGGGGCCACAGACTCTCCAATTGACTATTGTCATCCACATATTGTCTAGGCTCCCGAAAAATCGACTTGACGTACGATCAATTGAAAGGACTAATGCGCTAGGAGCGCATCTAGCATGCATGCGCCTTTTCATAAATTGAGACAGAGCGAGTACCGCACGCTAAAAAGTGTTTCGCTTTTGAAATCGAGGAAGATGCAGCGCCCACCAATAATCGATGACGCGCAGTGCCTACCGTTGACAGTGACAAGGACAGAGAGCAAGAGACAGTTGTCTCGCCCATCGTGACGTTGAGAAAGCAGCCTCGAGAAAGCACACACACCCCCGCACGAGAGGCGTGGGGCGGGGAGGGGGGCGAGGTTCGGGAGGCCGGTAAGGTAGGTGCGCGCGTGCGCCTCTGAATTTCAATTTTCAGTTTGGACAATGGAAGGATGAGATTGTCCTTTCCATTTCCATTAGGCTTGCGCGAGCTCAGTCGTTATTAATGCAGCTGCGATGACTCTCGCATCGAGCCCAGAGATCCTTCGCCTCGATTTTGATGGGCATTAGTACGTAATCCCGAACAAAAGATCATTCGTTACTTTGATAATTGTGAAATTGAAAGGAACAATGGCCACTCCGCTCATTTGCCATTGTCCTGCAAGGTATGTTAACAATATTTTTATCCTCGCTGCTTTCTTGAGGCTGCAAGGACTTCCTCGTAGTAGTATGTGCGATTTAACAATGGTTTCGAGATATATTGCGGTAAAACTCGTTGTGGGTACATTGTCGTCTCGACGATAAATTGCCTGCGAATCAATGCCGAAAGTCGATGCAATTTATCCATTTCATGAAGCACTTATCGGCCGCCTCACCAATTCAGCGCAGCACGCATTGGCATAATTACAGGATTAAAATCTTGGATAGGAGGATGGCTGGAGCGAGTCATGTGCCAAGAGGTTGCGGACAATGGAGAACAGTCGTCATTACCGAAAAAGCCATTGAATTGGTTGAGGCGGCGGGATGATTAATGGAGAGGTAAGGATAAACGGAGATGCTCGATAGTACTAATTGGGAATCTAGTGTGTGTGCGTGAATGGGAAAACCGTCGCGGGTCTCCGCGTACGAATCTCTTGGCGATATGAGCTCCCTCGCCAATTGTATGCGCAGGACGTCGCCGACGAGGCAGTGCGCCGCGTATCTGGTTACGTGTACGAGGCGGCCGATAACGAGGTAAGACCGGAGCTACGCACGTGTTTACATCGCCAGCGGCAAACACGGCCCACCAATACCTCCCCCCCATCACCCACGAATATCCCAAATGTGTACTGCAAACACACTGCAAACACACTACTACATCCACGCTGCATCCAGAGAGCGTGCGCGCAGTCGCCAATCTCGGTGGTAATCTGGAGTGTTATCTGCACACGTGGACACTAAGCTCCAGCTCGTAAAACTGCCGAGTGGCCCATTTAGGACTTATCGCACCGAGTCTCTATCTCACGTATGTAGATGCGAAAGGCTGCAGCATTATGCAGAATACGTAATGCATTCGTGCTCTGTGTGAAAGAGTGTAAAGGTTGTGGCCGCTAAGTTGTGGCTTTCTCGCCTTCATCCAAAAGCTTCTGGCCACGGATCGACGTCAATTCTCATTATCGAGCGAGAGAAAAAAGGGGGGAAAACGTATTACTCCGCCGAATTCACTCGTATTTATATAACGAGGTTCTTTAACGATCCATAATTAGGGGTTGTTTAGGGTGTTGTTTAGGTGGGCTGGGCGAGCATTCGCCGAAACACATATTTACGTTAAAGGTCGATTAAAAATCAATTAAAGGAGGTAGAGGCCTGGCATTCGGGTCGTGAGAAGAGGCAAGCGTGCGATTTCAAAGGCTGGAAAAGCTGTGCTGATTAGCGAAATGTTAATTGGACGGTAAATTATTATTGTAACGATTTGCAGCAAAGTAAGTCAACAACACCACGACAGTTTAATGCTTCGGCGTCCCGAATTGGCTGAAACCGTGAATTGTCAGCTAAGCCCTCGGCTATTAGCGATACAATATTTACGAGTCCATTGGCCCACGCTTCAAGAGCACGTTTAAAACAAATTCCCTCTCCTCCCATTCCCCACTCCCCCCAACAAGCCGTCGCTCGCGTTGAAATGTCGCGCTCTTTAAATAAAGAAAGAAGCGAGCTCGTTGGACAATTGTGGAAGCACGGCAGAAGGCAATCGCGAGGACAATAATCGCCAATAAGTCGCGTTCTTCTAGCTTCGGGTACGCGGCTCGCGCGCATGCGCACCGCTGCGCGTCCGAGACTCTACCTCGACCTCTCGTCGGCCGATCCTTCCTCACCTATTCCCTTCAAAACTCGCTCCCTCCTTTCTCAAATTATCCTCCAGCCGTCGTGAACATCCGCCTGGAGAGTCGCTTCTCTCGCGGATCCAAAGCGAGGCCTCAATGTTTTGTAGCTGTGGGTGGCACGAGTGCAGGTGGAATTATAATTGCTCCACGTGCATGCAAATGCCTTATAAAAAAATAAACGACGAATAATCGGTCGTCAAATAATGGATTCTTGTCGGCAGAAGCGCCAGCCCAGCCCCTCCCGCTCGAGTTGAAACTTTGATTTGCAATCGATGAGGCGAAGCGCTCGGCTATGTCGTCGATGTAACGATCGGCGAGCAATCTCGCGACGAGGAATTGGAAACTTTCTGAACTTTGGATCAGCCACGGCCCATTGAAAAGAACAACGCTCCTGGCAATATTGCAGATAATGCGGATAAAAGACAGCGTGGATGGATAGCGTGGGGTGCGGTGGGGGCGGGGCGGTGGAGAGGGGCATGGAGTGGCCTGGGGGGGGGGGGGAGGGCCGTGATCCTCCGCCTGTGTTTGCTGCGGCTCGAAGGGAGGAGGACCTCGTGGTGGAGGGGCGTAGAAGAGGACGCGAGTCGCATGCGAGCGAGGCAATTAGCGGGGCCCGTGCCTTGGGTACGTGACGCGGACGGTCCGGAGCGCAGCGGACGTCGGGCTCGCTCGGGCTCGTCCTTTCCCAGACAGACGCCTACGCGCGGGGCTGCTCCGAGACTTTCGCTCGATGGGTCGCCAATCGCAAAGCCATCGGGGCTCCTCGGGCTGTTGTGCGCGGCGAGATTGCAAGGAGCGAGGATCCTCGTCGTAATGTATCGTTTTCGGCGGAGTGCCCGGTTGGGCAGCTTCGATCGTAGGCTAAGAATTCGGATCCAAGAGTTCGGGTAAGAGGGGAGTGGGAGGCGATGGTGAGGTCGTTGGGGTTGATTGGAAGGAGGATTTGTCGGTGAGGCTGCGGTTGGTTGGCTGTGGGCTTGGTAGGAGATGTCCGGCGGGTCGCTTAGCTTTTTCAATTATTGATAATGGCAGGTTGGAATTGAGCCGAAGCACAACGATTAAGGATCGTTGAAGAAAAGAGTTCCCTCCTGGCCTCGTTCTCAATTATAATGACTTAATGTCCTTACAGATCCTTCCCACGGCCCATGGCTGTAGAGCTTTACAATTTCCCAATGCCTAATTAATTATGGAGATTGAGTTGAGTGACAAATCCTCGATGCAGCTGTTTATACAAGCAATTTGCTTGTATGTGTGCGTTCGATGTGAATTACGAATGTAGAGTGCTTGCTTCGTACCACCGAAGCAAGTTTCGAACGTGTTTTTGGATGAAAAGCAATTGAAATGCGTAATTTGCGCTTAATGCTCTTTTTTTTTTTTTAATGTTTTTTTGTGATATTTCGAAAATATCATTTGATAAAGGCGAGATTTTATCCAAAGCCTGCATTTGTCAAATATTTACAAATATTTCAAATATTTACACAATCAACGAGTTGAACTTTTATACTAGTCTTTACAACTCGAAGACGAAATCATTAATTAGGCTCACATCCACGCGTGTGTGCGTGTGTGTGCGCGCGCGTGTGCGTGTACGCACATATTAACGCTCGGTGGCAATGGATAGTACAGTTAAAGTTACGCTAATGAGATGTTGAGATCGTCAATCCTAGTCGTCCTTCCAATGACCTAACAAACCTGACATTTGACATTCAACCAGCCACGGGTTAACGCACACTGGTTTAACGGTTCGTGCAAAGGTCGCTTTTCCAGACCTGCGGCTTCCTCCAAACTTGCTTGGATTAATCCGCTACGCTTACATTGTTACCGAATAATTGCGGGAGTTTACGTACTTTACTCGTAGCTAATCGTATTATCTTTCCAAGCCGACGTGAGCTACGTGCTCACACATGTCCTTCTTTCCTGCGGTGAAACAATATTTCCTGCAGACTACCCACGCTTTTCTAGTCCGTCCGTTATTTTACGCGTGTATGTCCGCAATTAGCAATTGCAACACTCCTCTGACAACCGACTCTCATACCTTAATTCCAATAACCCAAATAATACGCTTACGCTCGAGGACTCGGTAGTACTTAATCACAGCTTTTCTCTGTGCCTTATCAGTTAACATCGCCGTGGCGCTTTATCAATGAGGTAATATCGAGCACAATTTACGACGATTTTGCAGCATCTCGAGGCGCGTCGTAAGAGCGCTTTTATCTTGGCTCTTGGCGGGATTTTTCGAAAGAGTTGGCGCGACCAACATGGCGATCCCTCCTAGCCGCCACAAATTAAAAATCCGCCTTTTAACCCCCTCCCCATTTCCCCACCGATATACCGGCTACCTCGACACCTGCGATTACTCGGGCTCATCATCTCTCGCGAGCAAGTCCCTCACGCAAAGGCTATTATTATTCCCGTCCTGGCTTATCGATCGAACTTATCCGCCTGTGCCTATGTCTGCGCCACCCTCTCTTCTCCCCCTCCACCCCTCCACCGCCACCCGACCAACACGTCGCTGCTCGTTGCGCCCCGGTGGCAGGGCATCGATGGCACGCGATCCCCACACCGACTACCGGACCCAATATCGATCGGCCCGTGACGCAAGTGCAGCCCCGGCTTATCTTATCGGCGGGGCTCGTGCCACTCATCTAGATTAAGCGTATCGCGATTCCACGAGCGCGGAAGTGTGTCGCGAGTGTCGTTAGTCAGACGGTATACGTAGCAGCAGCCTCGCCCACGCCACACTCCACCTCCGATGTCGCATTTTTCTTTCGCATTTTTTTTTTTGGCCTCCTTCTCTCGCCCTCGGTCGCTTTAACGAGCGATGCTATCCGCTCGCAATTTTGTATTCGATGCCTGTCAGGACGGAGATCTAAGAATAGCGAGGGCCTTTATTCTATTCTCAAGGGTTGAGCGAACGAAGTCGTTATCTTCCCGTCTGCCGGTTTGCGTAACGGTGCGCGCGCATCCGACAAAGGAAACTCGGGCTTCTGGCGTTTTATTCGCCGGGCGTTTTATGATTATTTACCGGGAAGGCGAGTCGGCTGAGGTGGCTGGGTAGGAGCGGTGGGTTGAGGGAGGGGGAGGGGGGTGCAAACGCGCGGCAATGATAAACCGAGTGTGACATCTAGAGGTACTTTTGGCCGATATGGCGTGGCTTTAAAGATTTCGGTGAGGGCGTCACGTACGGTGACGATACGAGAAAATTAAGTGCCACGGCTTTCGAAGCCCAGCCAAGTACGTGGGAACTTGAACTTGATTGGAGCAATTGCTTTAATTGCCCGACTTGTCTTCCCGTCCACTAGATTCAACCGCAAGCTTCCTCGAGGTTTAATAATCACCTTGGGCAATCACATTTACGCGAGCGTTGCAGAATGCCGAGGATGAATCCGGGCGAGTTGGTCACCTTTACCTGGCTATCCGCGTTCCATGACCGCGTCACAAAGTTAAAAACACTTGATTAAACAAGCTCTCGCACAATCGTGCGTACGTACCATGGTTATCTGGTGGAAAGTCAAGATTCAATGAATCAGCTTAATTTACCATGGCGCAAGTAACAGCCTCGTTTCACTAATAAACAAAAAATGATTCACACAGGCGTGCCAGTTATAATCGTCATCACATCGTCTTTCACGACACGCCAAGGAAAAGAAAACGCAATGCTCAAGTGTACGCGCCCGCCTGCGTACGAGCACACGCACACGTGCCCACGTTGATGTGGCCGTTGATACGCGAGCACCAGCTTGGCGATAATGTTGCTGTTGCGGCGGCGGTGGGAGGGGGTGCGGGGTGAACTTCTGCGAAATCAGAATTGGCGGGAAATGTTACGGGGGAATTAAGGAGGGACTTTGTCAATGAGCGGGTCGAATGGAGTTTTACGGTGAGGAAGAGTAAGAGGGAAAGAGAGGGGGGCCAGTGGAATGCAACGAGGGCAGGGAGACAAATCACTGTTTAAACTTATTGTGGCTGTGGAATTTTGGCAATTGACGCTCCATTTCCCTCAATTACAACTCACTTGCGCCCATTACGTCAGGCCTATTGTCATAATCAAACCAAGTTTTACGAAAAATCTCATTGAGAATTGAGCAATGTCGCTCGATATCGAGATTGACTTACACTCGCGAGCTTCACCAGCTCATTATCTTCCTAGTGTGCGACAATTCGTGTATGTGTGGAAGACATGTCGCAATCGGGTCCCAATGTAGTAGCAGAAAATTTTCACTTAAATATGCTTAAATATTCGGAAGAAGGCCAAACAAGATTCTCTCAATAAATACATTTCAATTACATACGTGAAAACCCGCTACCTCGAGAAAATATTACGTGCGTGCATGCACGTGTGCTTGTATGTGCATACTCGACCGACACATTTCACTCTGAAATGACTTTGGTAATGGAAATTCGCACCACAACAATAATCTCAGCGATCTTATCGCTGAAGGTATATTCAAGCGCCTTACGTAATGCCTCGTCGCCTCTTATTATTGAATAGAGAAACGATTTCCTTAAAAGATCGTAGATTACGGAGGCTAGTGAAAAAGCGCTCGACGACAGCCTCGTCAATATTACAAGAATGCCGACGATTTCGGACAACGAATAAATAAATATCAATGGGCACGTATCGCTCGATCTCTCGCACCCACGACTGCCAGTGACGGGCGAAGCCAGGATGCATTAGGTTATACATAAAGCCACCGCCACAACGGCCGCGACTGGCCACGTGGAGGACATTGAGATGCGAGGATCTCTGGAGGCGCTCGATTTTATCAGCCGACGATGGGCCAGCGTGGGACTCCCGTGGGACTCCCGTGGGTCCGATAATCGCTCGTTGTGAAAATCTCTGACGATCGAGCTACCAGCCCCACCACGTGATTCACCAGGCCTACCGGCCACGTCCGCCCCCCCCCCGCCGACGATGATTCACTACGATCAATTCGGAACGGGCGCTTCCAGGCTCCGCGCCAACCCCTTCCCCGACTCCAAGCTACGAGGCCGGCCCTCGAGGGCTGCTCTCACTTTGTCAAACCCGGCCCTCTCGCTCTCGCCTGCCCCTCCAACTCCAATCCCCTTGCAACAAGTGGATTTTCCCAAGTGGCGCCCGTGACACGCGCGCTTCTCACTATATTGTGGGGCTCCGTTTTCTCGGGGCCGCTCGAGAAATCTTTGTCTTCTTTGATCCGGCGCCAGCCCTCACTCAACGTGTCAACATCCTCGTCATCTCGAGCATGACGGGATTCTCCTCGCCCTTCCAAGCCACGATCAAATATTAGCGACGCGACACCCGAAACTACACGCGGCCCTCCCGAATTTATTTGCCAATTATTATTCCGACCGCACACGCGCACACGCATTACCACGAGCGAACCAAAGCTCCACGAAGCTTTGAGCGAACGCTCTCTCAAAATTTAGAGAGCACACTGTTTTTTTTTCTGTTTTTTTCTGTTTTTCTCTCTCTCTCGACGGAGCCACTCGCCCTAATGCCACGCACTTTACACGCACGCTTTCAACATTATACCAAGTTAAGATGCTCAGCGACTACCAAAGATTCGTTAGAGGCAGGCGCACGTCAGGGTTCGGCCATCTCTAACCATCTGAGCAGCTCCCCGAGTCCATTAAACTCTATCTACCCCACCTCCTAATCCTCCGCTCGATCAATTATCCACGCGAGACGTGGATTTTGGGCGAAGCCAGGCCGTCCAACGATCGAGGCTCAGCGCCGAGATGCACCGAGCGAGCGCTCAATGTCGGACATTCG